>PVIR01029922.1:0-13351 GCA_004026965.1 Petromus typicus
TGAGCCACCACACCCGGCACTGTGGTATGTGGTACTGGTTGCTGCTGGGTGTGGGTCTCCACACCCAGTATTGTTATGTGGTTACGGGGGAATCGAATCCGGGTCCTTGCGCTTGCGAGACAGGCGCCGGAACCACTGAGCTAACTCCCCGGCCCAGACATCACTTGTTCTTGAGTAGGAAGAACCAATACTGTCAAAATGGCTATACTTCCAAAACTGGTATATAAATATAATGTAATCCCAGTTGTACTCCCAACAGTTTATTTCACAGAACAAGAGAAAATAATCCAAAAATTCATCTTAAATCAGAAGAGACCTAGAAGAGCAAAAGCCATTTTAAGCAACAAACAGATGTCAAGGGGTATCACAATTTGCAACTTGAAACTATACTATAAAGCCACTGTGATAAAAACTGCACGAATTGGTACAGAAACAGCCCCAAGGATCAATGGAACAGATTAGGATATATGGAAACAACTCCAGACATATTAGGCCATCTTATCCTTGATAAAGGAGTCAAGCACCACTATATTTCCATGGAGGAAAGATAGCTTCATTAATAAATGATGCTGGAAAAACTGAGTTTCAACTTGCCAAAGATTAAAACTAGACCTACATCTGTTACCATGCACTAAACAGACACTGAAGTGGATTAAAGATCTAAATATTAAAACAGAAACACTGAACCTGCTATAAGTAGGTTAGGTAGAACTCTTGGAGACCCTGGCATAGGGAAGACTTTATGAAGAAAAACTCAGTAAGTAGCATGGGAATTAACAGAAAAAAATCAACAACTGGGGTTTCATCTTATTAAAAAGCTTCTGCACAGCAAGAGGAACCACCAACAGAGCAAAAAGAATGTGTGATGTGGGGGAAAAATGTTTACCAGCTTTTTCTCAAACAAAGGCCTACTATCTAGAATATCAAGAACTTAGAAAAATTCAGACTCCCCCCCAATTTAAAGATTCATTTCCAAAGTGGGCATCTGAAATGATCAAGCATAATTCAGATGAAGTAAAAGCAGCAAAGAAACATATTAAAAAATGTTCAACATCATTAGTTACTTGAGAGATGCAGATGAAAATAACAGTGAGGCTCCATGTCACTCCAGAAAGAATGGCTGCTATCAAGAAGTCAACAAATAAGTAATGCTGGTGCGGTTATGGAGAGAAAGAACCTTCTCCACTCTTGGTGGAAATGAAGGGTGGTACAACCACTGTTGCAATCAGTTTGGAGATTACTCAAAACACTAGGATTAGAGGTTGTATTTGACCCTACTATTTCTCTGCTGAATATATTAAAAGAATTAAAAGCATCATAACACAGTGACATATGTGTGTTATATTCATAGCAACACTGTAATAGCTAAATCTTGGAAACAGCCCAAATGTCCATCAGCTGGATACTGGATAAACAAGATGTGGCTTTTATTATTATTTTTATTTTTTATAAAATGAAGCATTACTCAGCCATAAAGAATGATAAATTAAAGACATTTATAGGTATCAAATGCACCTTGAGGCCATACTCATAAGTCAAAAAGGACACAGATGTGTTGTGCCATATCATTTCTTGAGTGTGAGAAACTAAAAGTGTAAATGAAGTCCAGAATACATGATGAGTACTGTGAAATAAGAAGAAAATGTTCAGAGGGAATGGGGAACTGGGTGGAGCAAGGGAAAGCAAAGAAGGGAAAGAAAATTTGATGGTAAAAAGGAAACAAAGATTATGTATATAAGGTGGGGTTTTGAAGGGAGAGCAGAGGAATGGGAAAAATAAGAATCAAGATACATTCGGCCGGGGATTTAGCTCAGTGGTTCCGGCTCCTGTCTTGCAAGCACAAGGGCCCAGGTTCAATCCCCCGGTAACCATATACAATGCTGGGCATGATATATCTTGTACACATACAAATCTTCAATGACGAATGTGATCATAATGCATACCTAAAATGTACCATAGACTCAACTTATTAGAAAAACAAACTACTCCTAATTTGTATTTTTTGTTTAGTTCAGTTAGCTGTTTATTAATGGCCCCTGCAAACTCTTTTGTTCATCACTTTCATTTTCTGATTAGTTACATTTTCTGTGGGAGCACAGAGCCCTTCCTTAATGTGTTTTTAATCTCCTCTGTTATCATTTCAAATATTTTAGCAGTATAGCTTTCACTTTCCTCCTGTGCATTGCCCAGTGGACAGGTTTATGGGAGTTGGGAATGTTGGAAGACACTTTGTTGCTTTGCCTTGTCGTAGTTATATTGTTTGTTTTGTTCTTAGATATGGCATCTCTGATAATGCAAAGACATTGGGGGTAGTATAGAGATTTCTTTATGTAGTATCATGTTTGGTGATACCCTCAGGATGTGATGAACTGTAGTACTTTGACTCTGCTCCAAGACCTAAACACCTCTGTTAATGTGTGTGTGTGTCGTGTGTGTGTGTGTGTGTGTGTGTGTGTGTGTGTGTGTTTGTGTGTGTGTGCATGCATGTGATGTAGTGTAACTGGTCCAGCATCTAGTTCTCTGGGAAAGGAGCACAGCATTGTTAACGTCAGAAAATTAATCAGGGTATTGGCTTCCAGAGAAAACCTCTTAAAATAACAGCTATGCAACTCGGAGAATATCAAGTAAGTCAGCAACAATAGTATCACTCAAGAAATTTGGATATTGACATACTGTAAAAACTAATAATATACCACCCTTAAGCTTAGAAATCTATTTATCATATAAACTCTAAAACAAACCATATGTTGAGATGTCAATTATGTCTAGTAAAGATAACTGTACCTCCACTGATAAGTGAACAGAATTCAGCAGTAGTAATATAGAGTCAACTATTTATAGACTAATGATTCTTAATTATTATACTATTTAAGATATAGGGAATTGAGAATTGAATTCAAAAGTAAATTTTTGAAAAATTAAACAATAGGAAATGAGAAGGAAAGAAAATTGAGACAAAGGATACTACTAGGGAGTAGAAAGTTATTTATATCAATAAATAAAGGTGACAAGAAAGAAATAAATAAAAATAGAAGATAAAAGAAAAACGGGTGAATGAAGAAATATTGTGGAGAATAAAAACAGCAAAATTTAAATGGAAAAGTAAAGAAAGTGGAAAAAAGGAGTAATGAAGAAAGAAAGGAAAATGTTCCCAAAGAGCAGAGAAAGAATATATTTTCCCCTTATTTTTGAAAGAGTGGTTTCTAAGTACTTAGTTTTGTAGTTCAAGTGTATTTTCTGTATTTAACCTTAAGGTCGGTGGGTGTATTAGGTGTGCCCCCTATTCCAGACTCCTTTCTGTTTATCCTAAGATACGGCAATTTGTACACTAAGCCCTGTCCTTTCTCATGTGGTGAATAGAGAAGGCATTCAGTCCTTCGACCTGTGCTGGATGTTGGCAGCTGGACAAAGGTTCAAGCACTTCGTGACAACAGACACTTCCATGCACAGCTGGCTCTGAATGCTATTAAACTTAGATCTGTCTTCTTACCATAGTTAATGGAGCCTGTGTGCTTCCTGGCTTGAGTTTAAACTTCTCAGGGTACCTCTTTCTTGCCCACTACCTGTCCATAGCTATCTCCCATGGCTAATTCTCACCTCGTCACTGTGGGAGGATCAACATTGGTTGCTCAGAAGTGTAGTCATATTTTCAGTTGTTCTGAGTTCCAGATTAAAAGAACCAACCTCTTCTCGAAATGGCACCTGATTAAGTACGCTCTGGTAATACAGCAGGTGTCTCTATTTAAGTCCCTCTCTGGCTACAGCCTACCACATGGAAGGAGTTTCCTTGAAGTAAAAGCCCACACTGTTTTGAAGTTCACAAAGGCCATGGGCTCCATGGCCACGGACCCCTGGATTTCCCAGTCCTGGGAACTTACTTTGCTTCTTGGAAACCCCACTTGTCCTCCTGTTCAGTTGCAAGAGATACGGAGAGGACATGAATTGTTTCCTTCTTTTCTCTACATTGAGGACTGTCTTTCCAAATTCTCATAGCTTTTAATATTTCCTGCTAGTTCCTTTTGATTCCTGTCAATCCTTTACGCTTTTTCTTTCTTTCTCTCTAAGTTGTTATTTTCTAGTGTTTGGATTCTGGTCCTTTGAGGGGCTGAATTTTTCTACTGATCATCGCTGTGTCATTTTCTTTCTTATTCCAATAAATTATCTTATGACCAAATTCCTATGCTACCAAAAAAGGAACTGGTTGTTAAAGATAACCATAAGTGGGCTGGGGATTTAGCTCAGTGATTCTGGCGCCTGTCTCGTAAGTGCAAGGGCCCAGGTGATCCCTAGTAACCACATACAATAGTGGGTGTGGAGACTCATGCCCAGCAGAAACCAGTACCACGTAGCACAGTGCCAGGTGTGGTGGCTCATGCCTATAATCCCAGGACTCAGGAGGCAGAGGCAGCAGGATTGCTGTGATGTGAGTTTGAGGCTGAGCTCAGGGCCAGCCTGAACCACAAAGCGAGACCCTGTCTAAAAAAAAAAAAGATAACTATAATTGAATTGATTTTGAAGATTATAAGAGGAAGTTTACTAGTCATCAACAATTAAAGTGGCAAAACTCAGAAAACCTAGAAAGATTCATCATACCTTTTGGCTTTATCATTCCAGAGTTGTAGAATTTATTACCCACGAAAATGTTGGAAGAAGCACAGTACATAGTGTTTACTCAGACACAGGTTCATGTATGAAACAAAACTATGTATATCTTCTCAACTAGACCTTTTTAATGATTATGTTCATGGAAAAGAAACATTTCAATTGCATGCACTTTATTACTATAATAAGCCATAGAGGATGCTGAGTAAAATAACCATAAAGTAGCTGCCACTCTCTATTAATTACTCATGCTTGAAAAACAGTCCTGAAAACTTTCTGGAATAAATCAATCCCGAATCTGCTTCTGTAATAAGAGAGACAACCACAGGAATAGAGACGAGGCAGATCTAGAATCCTACTTGCTACTCATTAAAAGCCCTGAGCTGAGCCTCAAACTCACATCACAACAATCTGCCTGCCTCTGCCTCCTGAGTGCTGGGATGACAGGCGTGAGCCACCACGCCCGGCACTGTGGTATGTGGTACTGGTTGCTGCTGGGGTGAGTCTCCATGCATTGTATGTGGTTACTGGGGATCGAACCCGGGTCCTTGTGCTTGTGAGACAGGTGCTGGAACCACTGAGCTAAATCCCTGGCCCCATAAATTATATTTTTTTACACAATGTTTTTCAAAATACTTCCTTTTAGGACCTCTTCTGGTCATATTTCTATAGGGAAAATATAACTTCCAACCTCCTAGATGTCTGATGGGTCAAGTTCAGGTCCCATGAAATCAAAGAATGAATTCCAAAGGACAGAGGAGGCTGAGTGGGGACATTTATTGAGCAAATACCTCCTGAGAGACAGAAAGGGTCCCAGCAGGGGATAGCCACAGAGTCCCTTTGTCAGTGGTAATTTATAGATTAAAGTCACAATGTGGGTACAACACAGATCTAACTGCGGTAGAGAAGGGTTCTTGGCAAAAAAAAAGGGGGATAAAATAGAATCTTATTAAGCTGTATTAAAGAAATTGATGGGAAATCTTACTAAAGGTAGCGTTTTACCTTTGCACTTAGACTTTAGCATTGAGGACAAAGGTAAAGCTAAGGAGAGAAAACAGAAGCAGGAAAGTGCTAGCTAACACCATTAACATAAGAATTTAGCAGAAAGTGTCCACAGGGAAAATAGGGATGTAGCCAGCCCTCTCCTTCTCTGATAAAACTCTCAAAAGTTAAGGAGTAGCCATCTAAGAATGCTCACTTAGTATATAAAACACACTTGTTCCCTGTACTTAATCATTAACTCAGAGTTACCTTTTATAAAGCTCCTCCAACTTACCCTTCACAAAGGGAAATGAAAAAAGTCATATGGACAGAAATAATACAGATAGAGGTGCCCAGGTTATTATCAAAGACAGCCATAGAGTCAATCAGATGGTGACAGCTTCCAGGTGAGCCCATGGGGCATGACAGAAATCATTAGTCCTAAATAAAAAGGAGCTTAGGACAGAAATCTATGGGTCTTCATTTTTTGACGCTTCCTACTCTTCCATAGTAGTTATATTCTTCTTCTTCTTCTTTTTTTTTTTTTGGTTCTTTTTCAAATAAGCCATCTTCTTTTATTTTAACCTCTCTCTCCTTAATTTATTACTGAAGCTGAGAGTTTATGAATTTGTTAGAATCTCAATAGCTCAATGTTTGTTGCAGCAGAGCAATGGCATGGTATGGCATGGAGTACACACCTCCCCAAGATGTGCTGATCACCCTACAGGATTGCAATGATATTCACTGAGCTGATATTGATTCAGTAGGGAGACAAGTCATATGACAAGGGTATGTGGAAAGAAGAAAGGCATTTTGGGGAAAGGATGGGTCGGGATGCTCTGGCCACCCACCTGGGTGACTGATGTCTATTTGGATTTCCTGGACTAGCTGGTGTTAATTATAATTACAATTTGTGGCTTATCCCTTAGGGAGGCATGTAGGTCTGGCCATTGTATCTTTACCTCAAGTCCTGGCTTTCAGATGTATCTGTAGCCACAATTCTTTTTTTTTTTTTTTTTTTTGGGGGGGGGGACAGAGTCTCACTTTGTAGTTCAGGCTGGCCCTGAGCTCAGCCTCCAACTCACATCACAGCAATCCTCCTGCCTCTGCCTCCCGAGTGCTGGGATTACAGGCGTGAGCCACCACGCCCGGCACTGTGGTATGTGGTACTGATTGCTGCTGGGCGTGAGTCTCCACGTCCAGTATTGTTATGTGGTTATGGGGATCAAACCCTTGAGCTTGCAAAACAGGAGCCAGAACCACTGAGCTAAATCCCTGGTCCCCACAATTCTTTGTGTGTGTGTGTGTGTGTGTGTGTGTGTGTGTGTGTGTAACTGGGGATGAAACCCAGGATTTCACATTTGCCAGGCAGACAGCAGCATCACTGAGCTACTTCCCTGGCACTGTAGCCACAATTTTGATATCTTTATTTTTCTGCTGAATTCCTCTCTTTAATTGTATATTAATTTCAATCTAACTTAGCTGCCTATAATAATACTAGAAGAAGCCTTCACACTGACTACTGCTACATGAAGAAGTTAAACAATTTAAATAAATAAATAAATAAAGACATAAAAGAATCCTTAGGCAGTCCTGTATTAATATTTGTTTCACATTTTCTCAGTGTTCAATCAGCTTTGATTCACTAGAATCTGTATGGTCAAGACTGAAGTAAGATAGAGGAAATAAAAAATGGTAGAAAGGACACAGGAAAATCATAATTTTTGAACAATATTTTTATTTATTTATTTATTTAGAACTATATTTTTAATAAAAATTGCAGATTCACATCACTAACCCAGAATCCCTAAAATCCTTATGCACAGAAGAAGCCTCAGCCATTCTCTTATACTTGTAAATGGACCTTGGCCATTCACTTTTACATGTAAAAGAGCATTTTCACCTGTGAATACACATCTCTTTTCACCTGTAAAATGGACCTTACCCAGTGGATGGACTAGAGCTCTGTCACCTGGGAGGGTTGTCACCAATGAATGGGCCATTATCCTTCCCCTACAGAAAGCGCTGTTATCTTCAGAAGTAATTTGAATTCCCCCTTTCCGTAGATTCACAATTTCCAGATTTATACCCCAAATCATCCATCAATATATTCAGTTTGTGGCCACTAAGAGTGCCTCTCTTTCTTTTCTGAGCCTTCACACCATTTCTTTGAGTGCATACTTTTATAATACTGTCCAATAAACCCCTTTATCTTTCTTACTGATACACCTTGAAAATTTTTTTTCTGTGAAGTCAGAAGACCTGGAGCCTATCTTATAGTTGAGGTTGCTCAAGGTTCCCCATTTTAACTTTGGGGATTTCCTCAGATCCTCTTTGGTAACAAGAAAAATGAATTCAAAATAACTTTCTTTATGCCCTTCAGTATTACATCTTTCATGAAACTGAAAATACACTTTTGACAGTCAAACACTTAAAAATATAATTCTGAAAAAAAATATATAATTCTGGTAGGATAACAGGCAAAATACATGTTAACAACTCTGAAGGTGCCATTAAATTATTTTCTAAACATTTGCTTAAGTCATGTGAATTAAAAGGCATTTGGGGTTTATGTTTAGTTAGTGCCCTCATTTTAAAAATTTAATTGTTTACTGAGGTAGCATAGAAGAAAGAAATATAGCTAGAAGAGAGATAGAAATTTTAAAAATTTTGCTTTGAAGAAAAACTGCAGCCTCAGAACACAAGCCTGGTGTAAGTGTATTTACTTTATTTCTTTCTCCCAAAATGGCAAACCTGGGCAACCCCATTTCAGCTGCAAATGGGTCTGCCCATTCGCTTTTACTTGCAAATGGTCTCTTTCACCTAAATGGACCACCCTTTGGGGATTTTCCATAGGGATAGAACATTATCTCATCCTCTCCCACCCACTAAGAATAAGAGTGTAGATGGTCAAACTCCACAGATTTCCACCTCCCAGAACACATAAAACACTCTCCTTTCCCAACTCTATTTTCCTTCATTTCTTTGAGCACTCATACTCCATTCTTGAATGTGTCCTGTATCCACTTCTAATACATCCTTCTCATACCTCTTTTACTGTTGCATCTGGAAATCTTCTTTTTTCCATAATGAGAGTCAGTGAACCTGCATACCAATTTTAAAGGGGTGGGTTAGGTTCCTTATTTCAGCCTTGTGGACTCTCATACCCATCACCGTGATAGTACCGCCTAAACAATACACAGACACAAGTACAAAGTCACAATATATACTACACATATGCAGGTGAATGGACACAGCACATTTCTCATTGACTAGTACTTAAAATGTTGCATGATTGGCATAATTCCTGGTACTAGGCATGTGAGAAATATATGTCTTAAAGGAGATTGCTTGCTCTTTAATCTGAATTTATATTTCCTGAAGTTTAAAATATTTATTTTTTATAAGATTTAGTCAATGTAAAAAGCTCTTACTCTAGGTTTTTAAATCATTTCCCATTGTTGTGAAATTTAGACATTAGCTAGTCCAGTGTTTATTCATCTTATTCAGGCTCTATTGTTCAAGGCTTCTAATGAGGAAAAAAGAAATCAGTTTTGAAACATTACTCCCATCTAGGGCCGTACCACCCCGACTGTGCCTGATCTCATCTGAAACAATACTCACCACTGAGAAAAATCAAAAGGTAAGCCATCTATAATCAAATTTCCTCATTTTTCTAGTTGAAGAAAAGATGTGGTGGGAAGAAGAAAAATCAATTTTTAACGAAGAGATGTTATGACATATTTTGAAATAATTACTTTAGAATGAACCAAAGGCTGATAGTCAAAATGGGGTGCAATTTAAACCTCCAAAAGGAAACTGATGATATTATTCAAGTAATTGCATAGCCAGGGGGAGACAGAAGGCTGTTGATTGTTTTTGTTGCTACTCTAGGAAATTTCAAGAAAAGAAGCTATGGATATTAACCAAGCCAAAATTACTCTGGAGAATATAACAACAGTTGCATAAAATCAGAGTACATCTTCACTGTACAGACAATGTTGTATCACAATAAAATTATCTTTTCCTAAGTCACTGATAACTAAAATTGCTTCAGGGACTGATGAAGTAGTACAAGCACCTTATTTCTGAACAAAGCACAGCTCATCTGTAAATGTACCCCACTGTTTCTAGCTTGTAAAAAAATTCTTTTTTTTTTTTGAGACAGGGTCTCGCTTTGTGGTTCAGGCTGGCCCTGAGCTCAGCCTCAAACTCACATCACAGCAATCCTCCTGCCTCTGCCTCCCGAGTGCTGGGATTACAGGCATGAGCCACCATGCCCGGCACCGTGATATGTGGTACTGGTTGTTGCTGGGTGTGAGTCTCCACACCCAGTATGGTATGTGGTTACCGGGGATCGAACCCAGGTCCTTGCACTTGTAAAACAGGCGCCGGAACCACTGAGCTAACTCCCCAGCCCCATCCATGTAAAAAAATTCTTAACCCAAGCTTTCCTGTAAGAAAAACAGTTAAGGAATCTTGAACTCCAGATTGGCTCACAAGAAATCTTCAGAATGCTCAAAATGGCTCACTTAAGCCCCCAAAGAAGAGGAAAGGAAGGATGAGTGTAGTGTCTCCATAGGAGGAGTGTAACCCTGCCCCTTATGGCTTGTTTCTAGATGTCCCTTTACCAAACTTCATGCAATCATAGAAGGGGCTTCTTCAGGGGAGACAAGATCTAGGGTGTGTGATGCTGGGATCAAGGGTGTGTGATCATTAAATTATCCCACTGATTGGTTGGTTGGAATTCTAGATTGGATTAAGGATGCCCTACCCTGAATGTAAGTACTACTTTGCCTGAGGGTAAGGATGTAATATAAGGGACAGAAAGATGGTTGCTTGCTGATGGATTTCTGCTTGTTGCTTTCTCTCTTCTCTGCATTGTTATGCACTGAAGCCTCTACAAATTGTGAGCCAAATAAACCTTTCCTTCTTTAACTTTGGTTGTCAGGTGTTCTGTATCAGCCATGAGAAAAATAACTGAAGCAGAATGTGGTATCAGAGAAGTAGGGTCATTGCTGTGACTGTACTTGACCATGTGGTTCAGGAACCTTTGGGGCTGGCTTGTGGGAAGAGTTTGGAAAGGTTTGGAGGTGTCAGCTGAAAAAGCAGCCCTCAAATGCCATAAACCGTACTTGGTGGGAGATTCAGTTCAGAGCTTGGAAGAACAGATGGTGAAAGAAATGCTGCTGACAAAGACAAGACTCAAATAGTTTCTGCTTGGAAGAGGGATTTCATTGGCTGCTGGACTCCACATAATGTATATTTTGCCTTGTCAGAAAGTTGGTCTGAATTTTGCTCATGTCAAGAAATTTTCCTGAGACTGAGTTTGAGGGAAGTAGCCTAATTATTCTGGCAGAAAAATTTGAAGGCAGCCTAATGTTGAGGTGTGGCAAGGCTACTGTCAGGGCTTCCAGACAGATATATGTGAGAATCAAGAGCAGAAAGCTCAGCAGAATGATTTAAAAAGTTTTGAGTTTAGACAGATAAGAAGTTCCAGCAAAGTTGCAAACTGCAAAGATGGGGCAGAAGAGAAATTGCATTGAAAAGACAGCAAGGAAAAAAACAAAAAAACAAAAACCAAGTATTTCAGAATAGGACAGTGGAAAAATTGGCCTGAGGACATTACAGGAAACAGTAGAACTCCAGCCTTTGTGACCCCAAGGTTGAAAAGGTGAAAGAATTTGCTAGAAGAGATCGCCAGAGCACCATATTCCAGAATGGTGGTGACCTCAAGAATTTGTTCTTTGGGATTGGATTCAGAGTGCTCAGTGATCTAGTCACCTGATCTCCACAGCCAAAAGAGAAGGAAGCCTGGTGATTGCTCCAGCAAGGGCAGAAAGGTAGTTGCTTATTGCTTGATTGCTGCCTTCTGCCTGCCAGGCATGTGGGGCACCACTGAGTTACATCTCTGTCTCTGCCTGGTCTTGATTTGCCATGGACTCAGATGTCTATGAACCATGAAGTAAATAAATTTTTCACCCTTTAATTTTGGGTGTTGTATATTTTATCTCAGCAAAGAGAAAAGTAGCTAATACACTGCCTAATAATGCATTGTCTTTCCCTTAACATGGAAAACTCCCTGGTCAGACAGGGTGCTTCACTAGGTCAGAAAGGAGGTGATCCTTCCTGCTTTATAATCAGAAGATATATCTCCAATACTCCCTTCATCACAGATCCCTGGCTACAACCTGTCCACTTAGCATGCCAATTCTTTACTTTGTTTTTTCCTTTTTGAGACAAAGTCTTGCTTTGTAGTTGAACTGACTATGTAGCCCATGCTAGATTTGAACTCAAGAAAATCCTCTTGCTTCTCACTCCCAAGTGCTGAGATTACAGGTGTGAGCCACTCCACTCAGTAATACGCCATTTCGAAATAGTATCGATATCCTTCTGTTACCATGTGGTAGATTCAATAGATAGATTCCAGGTTTTTGTATTGAGAGCTATTCTATATAATTCTTTGGGGGAAAAGTCATTTGATAATTAAAGTGACTACATCTGTCTAAGGCCCAATGTCACCTTGCCAACAGTCCAGCTATGGAATAGGGAAACATAACTCGATTTTGCCTCTGGTCATAAGTTCAGGCCTTAATGGTCCCATGATACTGTGATATTCAAGAGTGAGAGCACATCAGCTGAAGTCATAGTGGTTCTTTGAGAATGAAGTAGTAATTTAAAAAGAGAAAGGTTTCAATGGAGAAAGGATGACTTCTTTATTACCCTGTTGTCTTCTCTCACCTACTATTGTAAGAATGCTCTCCTTAGTGCCTTTATCATATAAGATCCTTAGCAACCTAGGATCCTCATCAGCATAAGATCTTTATCAGGCTGGGAGTTAGCTCAGTGGTTCTGGTGCCTGTCTTGCAAATGCAAGGACCCGGGTTCCATCCCCGGTAACCACATACAATACTGGGTGTGGAGACTCACCCCAGCAGCAACCAGTATCACATACTGCAGTGCCAGGTGTGGTTGCTTACGCCTGTAATCCCAGCACTCGGGAGGCAGAGGCAGGAGGATTGCTGTGATGTGAGTTTGAGGCTGAGCTCAGTGCCAGCCTGAACCATAAAGCAAGACTCTGTCTCAAAAAACCTAAAAAAAAAAGATCTTCATCAAGAAAAGACTTTCAGCAATCCCCAAATCACCTGTTACTGCCTCTAATTATTGGGTGTACTCAATAAATAATGGCTCAGTGGGAGTGTCTTTGTCTTTGTCCACGCTGAGGCACTGAACTCCTGGTCTCCCAAGTACTCTGAAGTTCCACAAATTTCTCTGTCTCTCTCTTTAACTCTCACTATCTCCCTTTTTAGGCAGTCAGAGGATTGATCACCCTCTGATACTCTTGCATGTAGCAATGAATGAATTGCAAGTATACACCCAATGGTGAAAGAAAAACTACTACATTTATTGAAGATCACAGGAAAGGTGTTCAGGGTAGACATGAAGAAAAAAGTGGTGTCAGGACAACAGGAAAGAAAAAAACACTACATCTAGATAAATCAAATTTCAGATTTTTAAAGGAAGTTCACCTCAACCTGGATGCCTTTTGCTGGGTCTCTGGGGATGATTAACAGAAATGATAGCCAGAGATCCAAAATGGCTTTCATTCTGATGCACACCAAGGGCAGCTTATCAGTAAGGCAAAATCCCAGACACTGGCCATCGCCCTTCAGGGTTCCAGACCCAAATGCATGGACAAGTGGAAAGCCTTCTGCTGGGTTGCCCCCAGGTGCTGTTTCAAATGTAACCAGACCAGCCACTGGGACAA
>PVIR01029923.1:0-20706 GCA_004026965.1 Petromus typicus
CAGGAGAAGGTGAGAGCATAGTAGGATAAATGCACTGTGTTCTTCAAATAAATGCTGTGAAAAAATTGAAATGAACATCTGCTTGAAGAATAGAGCGATTAAAGGGAATGTTCTGCACACACAATGTGTCGTGCAGGGTAGTTGTACAAATAATGCTGTGAAATTGTTTAATTAACTCATAAAAGAAGGAATCTCATAACAGAAATGTGTGCAGTACACTCTGGAGATGTTTGACAGTCTTCAAGAGCAGATGTGATTATGATTACAATTATTTTAGTAAATTGAGCCATAATTTCTCTTTCTGTTGTAAAAGAAGGTATATTGTGAATCCTAAGTGAGATAAACCTTTAAGCATAAATAATTCATGCAAATCCTGACTTTTGTTGGAAGTAATGCATTACTCTCATTTCCTTCATTTCATTGATGTGTACCTTTGTAAATACAACTGAGAAGAGTGGGCATTTACAGTATGCCTTGAAAGTGACCAGATTCAATTTTATGTGTGCTTTGTGGAAATTGGTTTCAATATTCATAGATATGCCTTTCACCTTAGATTTGGATATCTTCAAAACAATATATTTTTGCCCCTAGGAATTAGCAATTATGTTTAAGATCATGGTATATAGTAGATATGGAGAAACTTTATTTTCCCAATACTCAAGAAATGAAGTCAGAGACTTTATAATATTGAATATGAATTTAACAGCATAATTTTTGTGTGTGTGAGGTCAGGTAGAAGTAGATTCATTGATCATGCATTATGTATCAAGTTTGTTTAATATTATTATGCAAATTTACTTAATTTTATGCTACTCTATTATTTTTCATTCTTCTCCAGTTTGGAAATTGCATATTTTTATATTCATAACTTTATCTAGTAATTACAGGAATGTTACATTTTCTGTATATTGCCCTTATCACTCTTATTAACTGAAATTATTGCTGGAAGGAAATTAATCAACCAAATTAGTGTGCTTATGCATGGAACTTAGATTACAGTAAACCTCAAGATTAAGACTAATGAAACAATTACTTATTTAATCTTTATTGAAAATGGGAATATTGCTCAGATATCTGACAGTAACTGTAGCAAGCTTTGGAAGCAGACAAATGAATATGTTTTTCTTAACTGCTCTTTCATGAAAGTAAGATTAGTATCACCTGCTGGGAATTTTGCTTTCAAATTCAACATTTTCCTTGGTAAAAGGTCTCTTCTTACTAGCAAAAGAGAAATCTAGTTTTTCCTCTAGACTTTTCTTCTTGAAACTTAAGCTATTCTAACTTTGACATTTCAAATTTGAAGTAGAAGTCAAGGCTATGGACATTTATTATGGACATGATACATTTGCTTATGTGAATAAACAAAGTAATAGAAATAAAATCATAAAAATATTTTTAAAAACAAATGTTGAAATTTTAATCACTAACATATTTTAAAAAACTAAAGATACAACAGGTTTATAAATTAAATCCATAATCTGCTCTGTGTATCACTCTACCCAGGTTTCTTGTGCCCAGAGACAACCATTTTTCAGTTATTTCCATGTTTAAGTCTCTGAATAGTCACCTTCAAAGTTAATGCTTTTCTTTTTTATCAATTTTTAAAGTTAGCAGAAAGTCAATGATTTTCTATTTTAATAGCTGATGAAGATAGTCTTACTATGTTGCATATCATATTTCTCCTAAAATGTTTTGATTAACAACTTTGTCACTTTTCAAAATCTTTTAAAATCTAAGTAAATCCATATACTATCTCTAGGTTGTCCACATATGAGGTGAGAACTTCAGCATTCCTAACATTTTCTTGTTCTACTTTCCCCTCATTTATGTTTTGAGACAAAATACAAGACACTGAGTTAATTTGAACTTCTGCTAAGCAACAACTAATCTTTTTAGCATATTTATGTTAATATATTAATATGTAATTATATGGCATTATTTATATTAATTTTATAAGCAAAATACAAAGCAGAAAAAATTTAGTTAACTATGCAAAATTTCATTGAGATGGTACCCAAAGACAAATCAGTGAAACCATACTGCATTCTCCCCTAAGATTTTAGGAATTGGAGAGTAGCAGATATCTCTAGAATGTTCTTAAAAGTGGTAGCTGAAATAGAGAATATGGATGGTAAGTTCTATTTAAGGAATAGCTAGATAACCAGGTTAGTTCTTCAAGGCTGCACACTTAGGCAGAACTCCCTGTATCATTATAAGAGTAAAAGTCATGTCCATTTCTTTCTCAAAAGAGATATAAGGATGTTCAGCAGGTGAAACTAAAAGGAGAATGAGACTGAATTAGAAAAATATTGAATAAAGTTTATATTTTGTCCAGAGAGTACTCCAGGTCTCATAGTGCCAATGGTGACCTAATTTTGCAGAAGCCTTGACATATGTATGCACATAGTATTTGTAAAAGTGTCATAAACTCTCCTTAGGTCAAAGTCTAGCATAAAACAAAAGTCTTGGACAGTGATGAGGATGTCTTATGTGAAGTAGCCTGGTCCCTTTCTTATCACATGTTTTTAACACATAACTTTTGCTACTGGAGTTTTCTGTTCTTTCTCAGGGCTACGTTAAGTTCTTGGGTTGGGAAAATAAGACACTTAAAAATCTCTAATGTAAAAGGGTAGGGAAAATAGGGAGGATGGTTGAGGGAAAGGGAAGAAGAGAAGGATAAAAAATGTGAAAAGACAAGGGAAAAACAGAAATAAAATTTTTGTAAAAAGGTAGGAGTGAGAGGAATAAGGGAATGTTGGGTAATGGGATAAAAACAGGAACCAATATATATCATGTACAGTACAAATTCCCAAAGATAAATGTGATCATAATCTGTCCCTAAAATGTACCAGTAAATTTAAATTTTAAAAAAGCCAAAGATCAAAGCAAAAAGACCAAAAGATAATCCAATAGAAAGAACAACAGGAAAGAGAATAAAACTTGAAAGCAAACCACAATTAAATTTCTCCGTAAGATAAGATATTATATTTGAAACAAGAACAAGATCCTTTAACAAAAGACATCCCTCTAACAAGAACCCTCAAAATTAGATGTTTGAAAGATATACATATATATTCTTAGAAGAAGCAGCAAAGAATAAAATGCTGTGAATTTGGAGGAACTATCAGAGAAATTATTTCCTCAGAAGCTATAACTGAATATGAGTTGTAGACAAAGTGGAAAACTTGTCAACAAAGTAACACATTTTCTAAACTGATGGACGTAGGTTCTGAGGATGAAGAAGTTTACCAGGAGCCCAGAATAAAATCAATAAAAAGCACTAATACTGGAGAAATGGATCATCAAATTTCAGAACATCAGAAATGAAGACAATAAATCTTTAAAGATCTGAGAAAGGCGAACAGTGGAGTGATGCAGTTTAGATCTGGAGTATGGGCCAAAGACTGGTGTGCTGAAGTCTTGATTGGCAGTGCAGAAATGCTTAGAAGTTGGTCCTGGAGACTTTTAAAAGCCTAAAGCCTATGTAACCCCTGAAATGGGAACTACACTGCTACATCTGGCTTTTGCAGACCAAAACAATTGCTCAGGTTCAGCCATTGAGAGTGATCATCATATATCACTAAAAGACATGGTGAGTCTTAAAGTAAATGAAAACAAGTATAAGAAAGTAAAGAGCAACAACCCCACAGCTTCAACACCTTTTCTTTCTTTCTTTTTTTTTTTTTTTTTCTTTGAGACAGGGTCTCACTTTGTAGTTTAGGCTGGGCTTGATCTCATTAAGTAGCCCAGGTGAGCCTTGAACTCACAGAGCTTGTAAGACAGGCACTAGAGCCACTGAAATAAATCCTTGGACCTCAACATCTTTTCTTATGACAGTTGTCATATAGAATTTGTTTAAAGCACTTACACACACACACACACACACACACACACACACATATATATATATATATATATATATATATATATTCCCACCCATATTCTCTATTTCAGCTACCACTTTTAAGAACATTCTAGAGATATCTGCTACTCTCCTATATGCCTGTAGTCAAAGCATATATATATATATATGAGGCAATGAGTATTATTTATTAGGAGCCCGCAGCTCCTAATAAATAATAATTTATAATAATATTATTAATATCAATAATTATTATTAATTAGTATTAATTAATTAATATAATTAATAATAATTTATTATTATTTATACTCATTTTAATACTCAAGGCAATGAGTATTGAATATAAGTACTTATGCACATATAACCAAACAATGTTACCTATAGATGTCCAGGAGATATCACAGTACCTATGCTCAACAGAACTCAATTTTATAAGCTTTATAAAATACTATTAACAGTGCAAGGTCAAACTATCCTAACACAAATTGCAGGGTACAGATCCAAAAAGAGAACATCTGTAATGCACTTTGCATGGGTCACACCTCAGAGTGTTGTAAGGTCTGGATGTCAAAGTGGAATGTAAACTGAGTAAAGAAACAATAATTGTAAGAAGAAAAACCAGCTTATAGAAAGAGCAGTTAAAATAATTAGGAGTTAAGCCTGGTGAAAAGAAGACTGAAGCTACATTATGGCTACTTTGCTATATCTTAAGTGTTCATGTATAGAAGAAGGAACAGATTCCACTTTGGATTTTTCTTTCTGAGTTTGGATCTGAAGTTATAGGAGATATTCAGCAGAAGAAATTTCTAACAACTAGGGAATGATAGAAGACTGTGTCATGTAAATTATGTACTGACTCTTGGAAGTGTTCAAGGAGCAGCCAGACAAAAATCATCAGTTAGGTACCATGAAAGAGAATCCTCCTGTCATTGCGGAGATTGAACCAACTGTAATTTAATGTCCAAGGTACTTATACTATTATAGATTCTGACAGATACTAGTTGTGAGATTTAGTCAACAAATGCTGGTTATAATAAATAAATACTGGTTATTTCATAAATATTTTATACCTTCTATATAACAGAGGACAAAATAGATATTGTCCCTGCTTCCCAAAATGTTAAATCCAACAGAGGAGATAAAGATTAAGCAGATATTTGCATCTGTAATTGAAAACAATTATCAGTTTAATTGCAATGAAGATTAGAAAGCAAGATTATTATGCCAGAACATATCCCAGGGTCTAATCTGGCTTGGAGGTTGTGGGAAGGTTTCTTTAAGGAACCAATGAATAAGTGAACATCCTTAGGTTGAATTAGCCACTGAGAAAGGCCTCTAAAATCACTGTTCAGGTCCTGAAGAATGAATATACGGAATATGATTTCTTCACCACTCAGTCTTACAAATGTCGCTTAGTCCTGCTTTCATTGAATGATCACTGTGGACACTGGCTGAGGTTGGTTCTCAGATCTCTGGGCAGTTGTCCTGGGTTCACCACCTGGTTAATTTGCTGCGGGCTCCTAATTTAGACCTTTCATTTTGATTGATGTTTATTCGTTAGCATTATATCTGACTGACACCAGGACCTACTGTTCTGTGCTTGTAGGCCCACAAAGGACTCAGATTCTGAGTTATACTCACAAATGCAAGTGAAATACTCTGTCTCATGACCTTGGAGCTGAAAATTCTTTTGCTTCAATGTTACTTATAAAACCTAGGAATGAATGAGGAATAGCTCTAGGGGTCAATGAGCTTACTCTTCTCCTGGCTCTATTTCAAATGTCTACAGACCAAAATCTTTTGTCTAAGTAAAAGTTGGCCCCTCGGACAACTTCAAAGACTCCGATGGCATGAAAAGCACAGTTAGAGCTCATGAGGTCCTGGTGAATAATTACAACCTGAGATCTGCCTGTGAGCACTCTGTGCCTGAAATATTGGCTGGTCAGATAACGCCAGACACTGGCTAGCCAGTCTTTTGAAGTTCCTAAGGAGTTTTTCAAGAGGAAACTCAGCATTCACACAGTACATAGGGAGATATATCCATAGATTGCATAGATTAAATAGCTCAAGGTGCTTCACTTGATAGTGCTCAATTTGGTGCTTTAGAAACTGACATGCTGTAGATTTTAGGGCTATTCATCATGCCTGCTAAGTGCTAAGTTATGCTATTAAGTTTGTAGTGTGAGTCAGGATTAGAAGAGTTAACAAATACAGCATGGCACATTAATGTGTGACATTGCCTAATTGAGAATCATACCATCAGAAAGTCAATTTTAAAACATTCCTGAGTGCACTTGTAATTGGATAGTAGATTTTCTTAACATCCGTGGATAGTGAGGCCTCTAAGAGTCTGTAAGTTATAGTAATTGCCTGTGTCTTCTTTAAAATAAAATTTACAAATGTAGTCTCCAAGCAATATAACTGGGTATAGAAAAAACATTGGAATGGAGAGCCTACTATTTATTAGGGAAAGCTTTGATTTTTACCCCAAGTCTTGGTTTTAACTTAAAAAGAATTATTTCTTTGGCTTCATAAGTAGTTTTGTAGAAGTGATAATTTAACAATGAAACAAATGGTGTGTTTGGTTTACTCTAAGTGAAATATGTAACAAGGTAAATGGGAGATATGAAGAAGAAAATTTGAAGACACATTTATCTTTAGTTATTGTGAAGACACATTTATTCATTTAGTTATTTATCGTTAGTTATATGTTTGGTCTTTGAGCAATGCTAAAATAATTTAGCAATGCTTCCAGATACCATTTATGTTTACAATATCAAGATTATATAATAAAATGCTGTGGAGTTGCAAAAACAAAATTTGAGTAAAATAATAAGCTTATCAAGGAATGATAGAAAACACACAACTTTTAGCTATAAAGCAGATAAATCTATATAAAGTATTGTCACTTTCAATTCTTTATCCCACAGTCTGGACATATATTTTCAGTAAATATTACATATATTCTTGAGAAATAACAATAGCTCATATCTGTTGAGAGTTTGCTATATTTTGGGCTCAGTTCAGTGTTGTACTTTTATCATTCAGGATTGCTAACTTCATGAAGAGAATGTTATGAGCTCATTACAGATGGATAAACTTCTTTGAACAGAGAATGTTTTTTAATTTAAAAATTCTATTTTCTATTATGCCTGATGATCGTTTCCAGGAAAGTCTGGTTAGTCAAATCACATGGATTCTTGGGCTCTATTGTGAGTTGCCAAGAGGCATGTCCACTCATGTAAATTTGTATACTTGCTCTTATAATATTATCATCTATAAACTCTTCATGCAGGGAGGGGAAAATCTTGAATAGGAGTCTAGTTAAAAATTATTTTACTCTGATGAAATCCCAAGGCAGATGTTTTCTGCTCCAGTAATGTGTTCAATAGCACACATTACCAAAATGAAGTGTGCCTGAAAAAATAAGGGAAGAAAGAACAATTGGCCATGATTTGTTCACCTATTGTTTGACATCTTAGAAGATAATGAATAAATAAACCTTAAAAATCTTTTTTGGAGCTGCAATCAGATATCTAATATTTTACAGCCAGTAAAAGAATCTGGAACATACTAGTCAATAGTTGACATAATTAGTTTCACTTCTCAAGATTAGATAATCTTAGGTAAATTAAAACACATGACCCAAAATTAAAGAAATAGATAGCAAGTATTAAAAGTATATTTGATTTAGGATACATTCTCAATTCAAAGTCAACATATCTATGACAAGCTGTACAACTAACTGAAAAGCAATGAACTCAAACTTTCTACAATCTCAGATAAGTAGTTTGTTTTTGAGATAATTTCTTATTTTTAAAAATAAGTTATCTATGAATTGAGTGATTTGAAATTGACCAGCTATTGTTATAAATCATGTTGTCATTTATGAAATAAATGTCCTGGGTTAGCTGGGTATGCTGAGAATTTGGGTGTCATATCTATTTTTTCATGTGATATTTTGCAGTTAACTACAACTAAGGGCTATTTCATCTTAGTTGGTCTATTTGCTAGTTGGTACAATAAATGGATGTTGACTTGTGACATAGCTAGATGAATTTGGGGGAAAATGATCGTTTGAACATTATTTCAGAAATTATTATGTAGTGGAGATTAAAATTTTCAAGGTGGGAACCTTCCATTTTCAACATTACTCTTCCTTAAATGTGTCCTTCTTTAAGTTCTTAATTCCAGAAATGAATAATGTCCTACTCAAAGACCTGATTAATGGGGAAGAGTCCTTGGAGTGAAGATAACATCCACAAAAGAGGGAGTAGAAAGTCTGGTAGGTATAGTCAGCCCCTTCAAAGCAAAGCAGAAATTAGAGTAATTTACAAATCCCCATTATGGAGTGCAATCATGATGTGTATATTTAATGTACCAATAAAGATTTTTAAAAAAGTTGAATTTAAAAAGTCAAAAGTTGAGTTTTGAAGTTCTTCATTTCCTGAATTGGTTTTGTTTTGCATGGAATTATTTTATAGTTATGATTTTTAGTATATGGGTATCCAAATGTCTTTGATTGAAAGAGTGTCCATAGAGGTCTAATAGTGTTGAGTATTTGCATTTGTATGCGTAGCCTTGAGGATGGTTTATTTATTCATTATCTCCTAAGATGTTAAACAATAGGTGAACAAATCATGGCCAATTGTTCTTTCTTCCCTTATTTTTTCAGGCACACTTCATTTTGGTAATGTGTGCTATTGAACACATTACTGGAGCAGAAAACATCTGCCTTGGGATTTCATCAGAGTAAAATAATTTTTAATTAAATATTATTTATTTCTCAATGTCTCTGTCCTCAACCTTGGAAGAAGTGGTGAAAGAAAAAAAATAGCTTGATACTCTTACCTGAGTGAAAATGAAGGATTCAAAGACTAGCTTTATATGATGGGGATTATTTCTAATTCAACATTGCTGTATCCAAATTAATAGTATAGGCTTTAAATGCAAAAATAATGTCCTCACGCTCATTTCTAGGTATCACACATGCCAGCAACTCAGTGTCTGTTGTGTGGAAGTATTGAGAAAGTTTCTAAATCAAAATTTCAATAAATCTTTGATATCTGCTTATTTATTTTCTGCAGAAGAGCAGCCTCTTCATGTTTGATGTCCCAGAAGCAAGAGCCTGTGCCTTTTGAATTTGATTATAAAAAAAGAGATCTCCTCTTCAGGAGCCCAGCTGGGTATATCCTGCTTGCTGCCTTAGTTTCTTTCATGGAAGGGGGGAAAAGAACACATCGTGGAATTGGCAATTGTTTGTAGTACTGGCAGATCCTCAAGGATATTTATTCTGTTACAATCATTTCCAACTGGAGGTTTGAGCTTTGCAGCTGGTGAAAGATGGACAACATGAATGCTTGGACCGAACACATTCTAATGCTTTGAAATCCTACCCACTGGTCTCCATTATATAAGTGTTGTTTGCAGACATATTTTGCTGCTGGTGTGTTGGTGCTTAATTAAAATAAATAGAAAAACCAACATGATTGTTTTCTATCACATATTTGAGTAAGAGTTAGGTGATTATTAAGTAGAAGGAAAAGGTGCAAAATTTAGGATTTGGCCTTCTTCCAAGATCTGTTAAGTCTTAATGATTCTGGTAATGCATTCAGTCTCTGAAAGGTTATAAGGCTGACATTTCTTCACTTTTTATGGGAAAAGAATTAGATTAATTGTAAAGGGATGTGTCACTGGGGAGCTTTTGCTTAAGGGTTACTTTTGAGTTTATTCCTGGAAAGGAATGAAACTGGCAGGAACAAGGTCAGTTTTCTATTATGCCTGATGATCGTTTCCAGGAAAGTCTGGTTAGCCAAACCGCATGGATTCTTGGGCTCTATTGTGAGTTGCCAAGAGGCATGTCCACTCATGGAAATTTGTATACTTGCTCTTATAATATTATCATCTATAAACTCTTCATGCAGGGAGGGGAAAATCTTGAATAGGAGTCTAAAAAGATAAATCCCCAGATCCAACAAATAGAAAATATTTTTTTGCACAGGTAGACAATTTAACCATTCCTATTACATTTACTAGATTGTAGACGAATATTCTAGAAGTGAGAGATACTTTTGTGGTGGTGATTTAACTTTCTAACAATCTCTAGTGAGACTGCATTGGATTTTTTGTCATATATTGTAATTTAAATGATACTCCCATTGTCAGCAGTTTATATTCCTCAGTAAATATATGAGACATTAAACTTAGAATGGTAGGCTTATTTGTTGATTCACTCAATAAATAATTATTGGGCACTTTATAAATGGCAGAAACTAGGTATTATTTGTAAGACAAAGTGAGAAAAATACAAATATTTCTACTTGCATGAAGTTTTCATTTTAGTGAGGTAAAAAAGTGAAAAAAGCTTAATGTTATACTTCACATTACAAGTGGAATAACTTTTAGTCACTCATGCAAGCACTATATTTTTTCTATTTATTTTCTATTGATTTATGATGTGATCATCTTGATACACAGATTATTCTGTTTCTGATTGACTTGTGATAACATTAAGGCTTTTTGAGCTAGTTGATTTTAGCTAATCTTAGGTCTTGCAATAATCTTAACTTTGGAAAGAGAATTTATGACACTCAAATTATTTGTTTTAATACCTACAGTCATCAGGTATATCACTAACTGGATTGTTTTCTTGGATCTGTGAAATATAGAATTTGTTAGATACCTGTGCTTATACAAAAGTATGTTAGCTTGCACATTTTAAATTTACTTTGCCCCTTTTTTGGAGCTGCAATCAGATATCTGATATTTTACAGCCAGTAAAATAATCTGGAAAATACTAGTCAATATTTGACATAATTAGTTTCACTTCTCAAGAGAAAGACAAAGTTTTGATAGTTTATGAACTATTGCTGCATTATTGTTTACTGCATTCCCACATATTGTTATTGTGAAGTGCACATTACCATGGCCATTGGCATATAATGCATTGTACATTCTAATTTATTTTATAATGTTAAAACTACAAGTTATTTTTCTGTGTTCAAAGTGAGAGAATCACTTAGAACTGTGTTGTGATCACAGTGAGTATAAGCCAGAAATCCTCCATATTTTTTATTAGTGAAGTCTTCCATTTCTTGTTACCTCTGCCATAACTAAATATTTTGCTAAAATATAACAATGATTATGAATGATCTGATTTTTCAGACAATTTAAAAAGCATCCTCATACAAATCCCATGAATTATTATACATGTAGGTTATAAGTTTTTGAAAGGAAATGAATAGAATTGAACCTGGATGTGCCTGTGGGAGCGGGCTGCATGTGAGCCTCACACTCTCCCCGTATAAAAACATGGTTGAAGCACTTTTGTGATCAAGTTTGGCCCAGAACTGAAAGATTCTCTTGAAATCTTACAGATTCTACCTCCCTCCACTAATACATATGTTCTCACTTCATATTGTTCTGGAAAATTCATTTATTTACATGAAATATTCAGGTTCACAGAAGAAATGGCTGACATTAAGGATTCTCTTTCCAAAGAGTTCACAAATGATAACCTTCTATCTCTCTGTTTCTAACTATCTGCTGAGAGAAAATCTAGATAAAAGGTATAAAGATACAGCTAAATAGACTATCTCTCTGATTAGCTTTCAACTAATTGGTAGTTTCAAATTATTGTGAGGCAAAACCTAGAGCTTTATTTCTCCATTTTCTGATACAGCATTTAGTAAATGAATATAAACCCAGGGACAAAATTTTGGAAGCAATAATGTCAATTATTTTTTCTGAAAATATTAGGATGATATTTGGTTATGCTACTTTAAGTGCAGAATTTGATAAATTATACCAACTGTATAAAATTAAGGGTGTATCTACTAATTATCAGGGTTGGTAGTTTATTTTTAGGTATAAACTGATGGGAAGGAACTTATAGAAGTGATTCTGGAAAGTAAATATGGAACGTCTGGATTTGTTGCCTTCACAATGCAATATAATGTATTTAGAAATTTCCAGAATGGAGTGCCAGAGATTACAATGATTTTCCAAACTTTTTAAAAAACAAAATATTTCTCTTATTACTTTAGGATAAAAGAAACCCTGCAAAATATTTATGCTACAGAGAGTTTCTGTAAAATTTGAGTGATTAAAATTGAACCATGGACTGAGGATTTAGTTCAAAGAGTACTGTGTCTACTGTGGAAGCATAAGGGCCCAAGTTTTATCACCGATTCTGCAAAATCAAAAAAACAAATAAATCAATTTATAAATAAATGTAAATAAAATAAAACTGAACCTTGAGTGGATTTCATTAAATTTAATGTAAGTGCTTGATAATGCATTGAATCCTAGGAGAGTAATATTATATAAACTTTTAAAATAAAGGATTTTTATGCTTTTCTTAGCTAATTACCTTTCTTTGGGTTGTTTTCTATCCAGACAGAATTCTGAGATCTTTTTCAATTATAAAAAGAAGAGTTTACACTCATGTCTGTACAAATGGACTAAATTATATTTACTTTCTCCATAAAAGGGATCTTTTTTAAAAAATTAGAATCAAACTATTTTACCTAAGGCTGGGGATATAGTTCATTGATAAAACACTTCGCGAAGATTATCTACTATTTGAAGAACAGAAGAATTATCAACGTGATGTGTTTGAATGCAAGAAATTAAACTGAGAACTGTGACTGAAAAATGTCTCAAAAAACCCCACAAATTTGCCTTGAAATAACAGAGCATCTTGTTATCACTTTTAATTTGACCTCTAGTTCCATCTCTGTTACCTGTGGTATTGTTTACTGAATCATTGCAGAACAAGCCATGTGGTCTACTGTGGAAGTCCTATTTAATAATGTCAGAGAATAATCTTGAAGCTGAAAGAGAAATGGCCCTATATTTTTCAGCTTCCGCTAGGGGAAGAAACCACTTCTTTGTTTGAAGGACTATTTTCTAAAGTTAGAAAATTATAGCATAACATGAGATAATCTATATGTACAGTATCTACTTTCATCATCAAAATAATGACACACTGCTATGAAGTTTTTTATAAATTGATATCTTCTTTTTCCATATTTAATTGCATTTAAATTTTCCTCAGAGTAGGGAATTTATTGGTTCCTGGTGAGAGAGACTGATCAGATATACAAATATTACATAAACTACTGAAAAGGAAATTACTTGACAGTCCTGTAACGGATTACCATTTTATAAGAGTTTATATAAAATTCCTCTCCTAGGGGATTATATACAAATTATTTTACTGAGTATTTTTATCTATGAAATACAATTTGGATAAACAAATAGCAAGTATTCATGTATATATAGCCAAATAATAGATGAAAGACCTGAAGTTTGCTTTAGGTCTATCAGACATATATGATCTTTCATTCATATTTGAAAGACATTAAATATCAAAATCTGTTGATGTTAAAATCCATTTTATAAAATGACATAACATACACATATAACCTATATGCATTCTACTATATATTTTGTATTATCTCTAGATTTGTTATAGTACCTCATACTACACAAATACTATGTTATATCCATAGAGCTGATTTTACTTCTGTTCACGTAAGTGGTCAAGTGTATTTATTTTTTATTAAGCATTGTCCTAAGCCGTGTTTGGTTTGTTTTCTTAAGAGAACGTACTTTAGCTCACAGGATCAGAGAAATAAAAGGCAGTCTGGAAATGCAGACTGTGGTAGGAGCTATACAGTGTAGCTACAAGACTTGAATCTCATTACCTTACATTAATGACGGGATTTTTTTTTAGTTACTACTATGGAAATACGGTAACTGGAGACACTAATATAATTGGGAAATTTCTTCTGAGCCATTCCAATTTCCAGAGAAGAGAAAAATTCAAAGGCATGGTAAAGTCTTTCTATGAGTGGCAGAGATATTTTCCAATTTCACATGTGCTATTGAAGGAGCCTCAGAAAAGGTCCGTGTCATAGCAAGTGAGAAATGATAGTACTCCATAGCATGAAGACCATCCTTGTGCCTCCAATGCACATTTAAGTGCCCACTTTTTCTCTTGGTAGCACAAGATCAGTGGGGATAAACTGTTGTAAAAGATGGTCCCACAGGAGAGTTAAAGGTCCAGGCTTCTTCCTAAATGGAGAAATCTGTGAGACTTACATTATACTATCCCTTTTAGTCAGGAAGAAGAAATAGTAGCTTAGGAATTTAGCTCCTCTATAACCCTTTAGTGGAACTGTGTGCCACTAGAAGAAAATAAATAAATTTTAACAAACACTTGGACAAGCTAAGCTAGGGCACCATATAATTAAAGATGTTAGTAAAATAGTTCTTTAGGAAGATGGGAAGAGAGACAGCTGGCCCTGGCTGAGGACTGCCCCACGTTACCTTGGGGATGTGAAGAACAAAGCCAGTAGCAGAAAGTGAATTATTTCAAGATATCTGCTTTCAAGAGAGCCTGAATCTTGCTGCCTTGTGCAAAGTTCCGGTTCATCCATTTTTAATAGTCAAATAGTCCTTTCATGTGAAGGGTAATAGCAAGTACATGCATTTTAAACTTCATCTGAGTTCTGTGGTGAGACAAACTACACTTGAAACAATGATTTTCATGATTTAAGATTTAATAAAAACCCACTTTGTGTGGTCTTGTCTTTTATTTAATTTTTATTTTCTGGTACCAGGGATCAAACTCAGGACCTTGTGCTTGTGAGACAGGCACTGAAACCACTGGGTTAAATCCATGGTCCACATGGTGTTAAGATAGGAAAATCAGGTCAAAGCATTTCCTGTAGTGGCACAAAGGAAAATGCATGGAAAATAAAAGGATATCTAATGCTTAGGTATAGTTTAATGCCTGTGTTTGACAAAGATTACCAATATATTCAAAATATGTTACTAAGAAACAACCTATATATTGAGGAAATTGTTCTGCTTAACATATGCAAAAAATTATATACTTGTTTTCATATAAAGAAAAATTGTGAATAAATGTAGAATTGGTGATGCTATTCAGAATTTTTTTTTTTAAGGTATTTTGAGACAGGGTCTCGCTTTATGATTCAGGCTGGCCCTGAGCTCAGCCTCCAACTCACATCACAGCAATCCTCTTGCCTCTGCCTCCTGAGTGCTGGGATTACAGGTGTGAGCCACCACACCTGGCACTGTGGTGTGTGGTACTGGTTGCTGCTGGGCGTGAGTCTCTATGCCCAGTACTGTTATGTGGTTACCGGGGATCGAACCCGGGCCCTTGCACTTGCAAGACAGGCGCCGGAACCACTGAGCTAAATCCCCGGCCCTATTCAGAATATTTTTTAACTCAAGATTGTGAATGTTATTTCCTCATCTGACTAGCCTGAGAGCTTGCTACTGAAATTTAAAGTGATGACTAAGAGCTACCCATAAGAAGTATACAATATGCTACAACAGATGAGTAATAAAAGAGAGATTAAAGCTTTAAGAAAAGATGAAGAATGCTAGAAATAAAAAAAATTACCATAAATAAAAATTATCTTAATGATTTCTTCACTGAACTAGATTTGGCCAAGAAAAGATAAGCAATAATGAAGAAAATATCAACGGCACTTCTAAAACTGAAGGGCAAAGCAAAGGAGAAAACAAAAAGAACAGAATAACTGGATAGAGAAGATACAGGGTTTTTTAAATGGAATATTGCTCAGCCATAAAGAATGATAAATTAGACATTTATACTTAAATGGTTGCACCTGGAGGCCATACTCATAATTGAGATAAATAGAATATGTGTAAATATGTATCATTTCTCTAGTATGAGAAACTGAAGGTGTAACTGAGGTCCTGAATATATGATAGGTATTGTGAAGTAAGAAGAAAATATTTAAAGGGAAAAAGGAAATAAGGGGGGAAGAGAAAGCAAAGAAGGGAGAGAAAAAAAATTGATGTAAAAAACAAAGAAATGGAAACAAAGCTTATGAATATAAAGGGTAGGGATTTACAGGAGGGCAGGAGAATGGGAAAAATGATAATCAAGATACATCAAGTACAGGTACAAATTCTCAATGATGAGTGAGATCATAATGTATATCTAATAAGTACCAGTGAATTGCAAGAGCAAGGTCCCGAGTTCGATCCCTGGTATCACACACCACAATGCTGTGCGTGGTGGCTCACATCTGTAGTCGCAGCACTCAGGGTGTAGAGGCAGGTGAATTACTGTGTTTGAGGCTCACCTGGGCTACACAGTGAGTTCAGGGTCAGCCTGAATAACAAAGCCAGACCCTATCTCAAAAAAAAAAGGAGGAAAAAATATAATAACAAAAATAGATTAGGCAATTATAAGTTACGATTGAGTAAAAATAACAATAAGATAAAGATGAAGGAGAAAAACTGAGAATACTTTGCTACTACTTCAAGCTATGTACTTGTGTATTTGTTTTTTAGTATTTTTGTCTTGTTGTAAAGTATCCATGATGTGCAGGGTAATGATACCTTCTTATTTTTGTCTCCTTTTTTGTCATTTGGTTTTCAAAAAATTTTTTTCTTAAAGAAAGTCTAAGGTAGTGCTAGTGAAACTTTTAGAGTCTTCAGAGGTACAGCCAATGGACCCATGTGTAGCATATGTTTGCTATCATTTGTCTAACTATGCAGTTACTTCCACTGTATTAAATACAGGACATTTGGTGATGTATTATGGCCTGTGCTGAGTAAGATCACTAAGTCTGTGGTGACTCTGTGCCTGTACCCCTCAGCCATGACCTTCAGTCTTTCTCAATTTCCTTCCCCTTTGGCTTAAGCACAGAGGTTGGAGGAGACTAAATATAGTGATTCCTGTTTATCCATATTATTTAATGCTTAGTAAAGTTCTGGTCCCCAGTGAAATAATTTCTCTTGAAGGCAGGGCTTATTAATAATTGAATACAACATTCTAGCCTATTTTCAAAAATGGTTGCTTTTCTTCTCTTTTACCCAGAGATATCAGGGAATTTTCTTTGATTAACAGTATGAGAAACTGGTGGGTTTCTACAGTAAAACTCAATAAATTGTGGGTTCCTCTTGCTCTGATCACTTCTGGAATTGTTAACTCTCTACCTTGTTCAGAGCCTCCAGCAACTCGATGAATTATGATGTAAGTTTTTCCAGCCCAGTACTGTTTCCTGTGGGAGTTCCTACCAGTTTCTACTGCAATAAATCACAATATTCTCTTTCTACATGTCTCTGATTAGGGGGACAATCATTTACCTCGTGACTTCAGATCTCTAAGCAATCTAAGAACTTTTGCTTTTAATTTTTCTTGTTATATGCCCACTAGTGATGATTCATAAGTTCCTCACTTGCTGGACCACAGACCAGAGGTGGTATGCCTATCTCTCATACCTCAGGCTTTGCCATCACATAAGGAAAAGCCTAGGAGTACTGCACTTGGACTTCTGAATTCTTCAGTCTAACAGTAATATGTGATTTCTATCCATATTTCCTTGACCAAAGAGAGTCATATGGTTACATCTTATTTTTAGAATCTAAAGAAATATAACGCTTCTGTGTTTGTGGGAGAAGAGAAGCAGAATCATTACAGATGAAGACAAGAGCACTCTGTATATAACAGTATATTCCACCACACTTACCACTCTGCTCTCTTATTGTATCATATTTCCTCCTCAGCATTTCACTATGCTGTTTTATAATGTAGGATGCTATGAAGAAACTTTTGCTGGATGCTCTGTTAGTCAGTTGTTCCTCTCCTCCCACTTCCATCAATATGAGCACCATGGAAACACAGAATTTGTCTATTCTGCTCAGTCTTCATTCTCAGAACCTAAATGACTGAAGAGCTAAGTACATATCTGGTTAATGAATTAGTGAATATTTATTTGTCTGAACATTGGGCACTCTGAAAAATTAAATCTTCTCTAAACCCTTTATTGTCAGCGGAACTGGGCTCAGAGGCCAGCTCTCAGCCGATGTGGAGCTGTTTAGACCTTCTGCACAGACTTTCTCAGATGAGCTGCCTGCATCTTTTGCTATCAGTGAGCCAGGAGAGAATGGAAAAGCCTCTGTGGTGGGAATGTGGTGCTATTTTAAAGCAAGGATATACACAGCCTGAGGGAAAATGAATTTGAAAATGATCTTAGACTCACAAACAATGCAGCCCAATTGTATCAGTAATTTGAAAAACAGAAAAGATTCTCAATTAAAAAATTCACATCTCAAATTTATGTTTGTAATCAAGAGCTGGAAATTCTTCTTCACTGAAAAGCAAAAACTCACTCATCTCTTACATACAAAATACAAATGCAGCTCTTAGAACATTGTCCTTCTCAAGCAATAGACCCGCTAGGTCCTGGGGTGGCTGAAACCTGTGCTTCCTGCTGGGTCAGTTGCACAGTCTTTGTGCTTTTTTAGGCCTATTGTTCTCTCTGGGTTCAATGAACGCATTCAAGCATGTAATGAAGAACAGTATCATTGCACAGAAAAAATCTACTCAAGTACAAAGATATGGTGTATTATCAACTATGTTATTCAGGAGAGTAAGTTTGTGATTTATTAAACATTACATGGATTGAGGCATATCTAGAACATGAGTGTATTGACACTCATGACATTTTCTGCTGTGCTATAAAACAAAAATCTTAAATTAACAGCATATTCTACAGAAGATACAGTACTTTTGTCTTTCTACTTGTTATTGAGTAATGCAACCGTACTCGTACTAACCTGTAATAGTGGGTAGCCAAAGGAATGCGCTTCCATTTTTACCTCCACTAACTTTGGGTAAGAAGAACGTAGGTCAGGATAAAAAGGGAAACTTGCCAGCTATCCAGAGTTACCTGACATAGCCAAATCATGTGTCATTCTCTCTTTCGTGCCTTCCTTCTCTTAAAGAAGTGCTCTATGGGGTTTTCAGAACATATTCATATATACCACATTTGATACTAACATCTGGGGGAGAGGATGGTTGGTTAAGAAATGTTGTTTCTATTTCTAGATGAAATTCCTCACTTCTATCTTATAAGATTTGTTCTTTGGAGATGAATGGGAAGTAGCCAAGGGATTTTTTCTAATTTTTAAAAAATTAATTTTATTGTGAAATAGGTACATTTTATATACATAGCATAATCATACTCAACATCGACAATTTGTACTAGTATATGACATGACTTGATTCTCATTTTTCCCATTCTCCTACCTACCCTCCAACCCCCTCACTCTATATATATAAGCTTTGTTTCCCTTTTTTCTTATTATTACAATTTTTCTTTCCCTACATTACCTACTACTACCCACACTTCCCTCTGAATATTTTCTATTTAACAATATCTACTGTATATTCTACAGCTCATTTACATTTTCAGATTTTCATATCAGAGAAAAGATATGGTCTTTACACATCTGTGACCTATTTCATTTGAATATGAATGACTCAAACGTGTTGTTCTTTATGACAGAGTAATACTCCATTTCATAGAAAAGCCATATCTTCCTTATCCAGTCTCCACTCGATAGACATTTGGGTTGTTTCCCAGATTTAGCTATTACAAACTGAGCTGTTATAAACATGGGTGCACATATGTCATTGGATACAAGATCAATGCTCAAAAATCAGTAGCTTTTCTATACACAAATAGTAGACCCACTAAGAGAGAAATTGGGGAGTCAAGTCTCTTCACAATAGCATTCCAAAAATTAAATATCTAGGAATCATTCTAACAAAGGAGATGTAAAACTTCTACTCTGAAAACTACAGCACTCTGAAAAAGGAGGTTGAATAGGATATCAGAAAAATATAAAGACATCCCTTGTTCATGGGCAGGAAGAACAAACATTACCAAAATGGCTAAACTCCTATAGCTATTATATAATTCAGTGCAATCCTAATTGAAAGCCCAACACCATATTTTACAGGTCTAGAGAAAATAATCCAAAAATTCATCTGGAACCACAAAAGAGCTAGAATAGCAAAGGCAATTCTAAGCAATAATGACATGGTAGGGGGATTATGATCCCCAACTTGAAACTATACTACAAAGCCACTGTGATAAAAACTTCATGGTACTGGCAAAGCAATAGACCCTAGGACCAGTGGAATAGATAAGAAGATGAAGAAACAGTTCCAGATACACTAAGTCACCTTATTTTTGACAAAGGAACATAACATCTACAATGGAGGTAAGACATCCTCTTTAACAAATGGTGCTGGGAAAATTGGGCTTTAATCTGCCAAGACTAAAGCTAGACCTATCTCTTCCACCATGTACTAAACTAAAATCAAAGTAGATTAGAGACCTAAACATTAAAACAGAAACACTAAGCCCACTGGAAAACTGGTTAGGTAGAACTCTTGGAGACACTGGCTTAGGGAAAGACTTTGTGAACAAAAACTCTGTATCAGGAGAACTAATGGAAGAAATCAACAAATGGCACCTCATACTATTAAAAAGCTCTGCACAGCAAAAGAAATTACTAGAAGAGTGAAAAGACATCAAACAATGTGGGAAAATTTTTTTACCAGCTACGCCACAGATAAGGGCTATTATCTAGAATATATAAAGAGCTTTAAAAAAATCAACCCCCCAAATTTAAAGACTCAGTTCAAAAATGGACATCTGAAATGAACAGATACCTTTTAGAGGAAGAAGTAAAAGCAACTAAGAAGCATATGAAGAAATTCTCAACATCACTGGTCATTTAAGAGATGCAGATGAAAACAACTCTGAGATTCCATTTCAATTCACAAAGAATGGCACCTATTGTGAAATTAGCCAGCAACAAGTGCTGGCAAGGCTGTGGGGAGAAAGGAACCTTTCTCCACTGTTGGTGGGAATGCAGACTGGTGCAACCAGTATGGAGACAAGTGTGGCAATTCCTCAAAAAATAGCATTAGAGGTCCCAGTTGACCTTGCTATTCCCCTGCTAGGGATATACAG
>PVIR01029924.1:0-20708 GCA_004026965.1 Petromus typicus
GACAGGGAAGGACTCTTTACCCCAAGGCCCTGGTCTGCTCCTGGGCCTACTGTGCATCCTTAGCTGTTGTTGCTTTATCTGGCCCTTGTCCTATTCCACAGCTTTGTAGAATGGGAAGAAAAAGAAAGAAGATATTCTTAGCCATAGCTCAGGATGGAGTTTCCAGAAACTCTGTTAAAATGTTGTCTCTTCTTTTTGCTACCTGCTATAATCTAATACTTTTGCTTATTTGTTTAAAGTGAACTTCATTGTATTAGATGGTGAATTATACAAGAACAGTTGGTCTCATCTACTTATTTACCTTCCCACAGGGAAAAAATACATGGTATTTGCTATATAGTAAGCAATCATTAAGATATGTTTCAACAAATAAATGAACAAATTTGCAATGAATTTTTTTTAGCAATACACATGCTCACTTAGCTAAAACCTTTCAAAAGTGCTAGAAATCATCAAGATAGGTAGTGCTGCAAGAGCTACTCACAACCACACTGCATTTGGATATGCTCACAGAACATACTTGGCATTGGTGCCTGTTACTTGGAAATGGCAGAGCTTATAATTTCAGCACACCTCTAAAAACATCTGTTTCCAGGAAACCGCAGTTCACTTGTATAGGCATGTAGTAAATATTTGTAGATAATTAATTAAAGTTACAAGTACACTATTTATGCTAATCTAATGCTGCTTAAGTGGCGATCAGCTTCCAGGATTCTGGATGCCATGTACTAGCAATCACAGAAACTATCCTTTGGCATGCGATGCCCTTGAGAATTCTGAAGCCTCATCTTCACTGGCAAGTTCAAACCTGGTGGGTCCTGTGGAGGGAGGGCCCACTCCTGGCTTCTCCTGTGAAAAGATTCTTCCTCACTGTGTTGGTCCTTATAGATTCCATTAAGTGCTAGAGCTCATTAGAGCATCTAGTCTCAGGTGTGTGAGAAAGAGGAAAGGACGTAGGAGAGAATCTTGAACTTGAGGTGTATAAGAGACACTTGCTATGTGTTTCTCAAGGCCATGGTTAGTGGTGGCCAAATTGTAGAGGTCCAGGAGAAGTGGGGTCATTTACCCCGAAAAGAAGCGTAGGAGGAGGAAGCCAGCACTGGCTTGTTCATCTGTCTTACAAGACGAGAGAGATGTGATACTTTTGAGATGGCCTTCCTCATGTTCATTGAGGATAAGGCAGCAAATTATTATCCCCCAGCCACTCTTGGCCATGCCTGGGTTCGACGTGGCTGTGAACAGGGCTGAAGGAAGTGCAGGGGCCATATTTTCTGAACTAGAAATTGAGACACATGGTTGACACACGATCTGACAGATGGATGGAATATTTTGGATTACAACTGTCCTAGAAAAAACTTTTACAGATGGCATAGGTGTAGCACACGGCTGTGGACATGTGACTTGAGGGGCATGGAAGAAATGCCATGCCCTTCTTCAAAATAGCTTTTCCAGTGTCACACCTTCCACTATTAGATGTTTATTTCTGGGTTCTATGGAGGCTTTCAGACATTCCGGCTCGCCTCATGCAAATGGAAATATTTCTGGTATGTAATTTTAAACAATTTTCAAGATCTAGCTTTTAGGGAATTCAGTTTTGAAAGTGAAAGTATGAAGGACAGAAACTTGGGAGAAAGAGGAGTGGTAGAGGCCAAAGGAAGCATTCTCATATATTGCCTAGATCTAGTTTCATTTAGAGTTGTCAGATGGTGTCACAAATACCCAGGGAAGTTGAGAATCTCTTCCTTGGAGATTTGAAAGAAGAAATAGCTGGCTGAGGGGCAGTGCTGCCTGGTGACTTTTGAGTGCAGGACTGGCACTGCTCAGCTCTTTTTCCAGCAGCAACAAAGGTGCAGGGAGTTGTCTTAGGCCCTGGCCATCCTGGGCATATCCAAGTTTGTGGGTCACAGTGGAAAACTCACTGTGGCATCATCTCAATAAGATGGACACCTGCCCTGAAACTATAAGAATTCTGCAGAGCAAAACTGTACATGTGCTCCTATCAGAATTCCCTATTCTAGTTCCTTTCCATGTCTGAGAAAATTTATTATAAAAACTATTATCTCTTACTGCAAAAAATTACCTTGGAAGACAGAGAAGTAAAAGCAATTGTTCCACTTGCTGGACTGTCCCTGAACATCTGGAATGCCCCAGTCCAGCCCCACTCACATCCTGGACACAGCTACTCCCAAGAGTTCGGCCTTTCCACAGAATTTTGATCACTAATCTGTCTTCATGTGCTTCACTTTTGTAATGAACAGAGCAGAAAGAGAACAACGCCGAAGATGAGATTACGTAGTGCGTGAAAAATCCTGGTGTGAATTCCTTTGCTGGAAGACAAACTACTTGAAAGGAGGTTTCAGGTTTTCCATGTTTTGTGTCTTGTCCTCTCTTCTCACCTCAAAATGATTTTAATATGGCAAGTCATTATGTCATTCATAGATGGATGAGATAAAAATTTGTTAATATTAAATGTGACTTTACAAAAGGTTGTCTTAGGAATATTATTGAATACCAACATCAGCTTCTGTGAAAATGTGTATGACCAGTGTCAGGGACACCTACCGCAAGCCAAGGCGCACCTCCTCCTGCCCCTCTTCCAGTCATGGGGATGGCCACGTGGGTAGTGCAGACGGCTGTCAGCCTCCCTGGTTTGCCGTCTTACCTTTCACCTTCTTCATCTCTCTTCCCTCTTAATTTTTGTCCTCACTGTCTCAGATTTACATCTTTATGATTAAACTCTATTCCTGCCAGGCAGAAAAACAGACAAATATTTGTCTGCTTTAACAAAAATAGATGTAAGATTTTTTGTAATGTTTATTCCAGTTTTCTAATTTCCATTTGAGGAGCACTTTAAAGTTGCCTTGTAGGTACCAGACACCACACTCTAAAGTAGCTACTGTTTGCTCGGGATCTGCAAGGAAGTGAGGCAGATATTGGAAGTAAGCCTTGAGAAACTTCCATAGCAGCTCAGCATGACTAGACTACAATGTTCATATTACTGTATTATAAGAAATGTCAGACCATTAGCAACTGATAACTGGAAAAAAGGAGGTTTCCTTTGCTCTTTTTATTCCTCCCTTCTTTTCTTCTTTCCTCTCTTCTTTGTTTCCTATCTTTTTAATCATACAAAGTATGAGAAGCGATATTAGCGTGGGCAATTATCAGGTAGGAAAAAAGTCGCTATAAAGTTTATGATTAGTTTCAAAATTAACCTTTTAAAATGAGAGGCAAACACAAAGAGCTTTTGGATAAGCAAAGTTTGATTAATTTCTTATTTAGCTCTTGTAACATGTCCTTTATATGATTCAAGACCAGAATAAATACTCACTAGAACAATAGCTTTTTATTTTTCTTAATATGATTTCCCCTTTCTTATACAAATTAATACTTCAATACACAGAATGATAATGAATTATTCTCAGAAGTAGGACATAATAGTTATCTATAACACATCAAGAGAAATTTAGAACTAGGACTACCTAAGATAATGAGAGGCAAATGGGAATTTGGGAAAGAAGAGAATTTGACATATGGAAGTAATTATTATGAATTTTAAATTATTTACTAAGTATAGCAACATCAAGATGCTTTTGTTAGTCGACTTAGAGATTTTTCTTAAAAGAGAATATCAAAATATAGAACAACTGCAGGTATTTGGTATTCTAAAAGAAGAAAAACCCTCTATCTTGTAAAGCTCTTGAGAAAATCTGGGACTGAAGCTGGGTGGATGCACAAGAGATTGTTTTGCTGTTAGTTAATGCAATCATTGTTCAAGGAAAAACTGAGCCATGTCAGCGGGATGATGCACGGTATTTTAGTTTGCAGCTCTTTTGCCCAACACTTTCTTGTTTTCCTTAGAAAGAAGAAAAAGAAATTTGTGTGCTCTTTACAGCGACTTCAGGGTGTTGCTTCCCATGTTAGCTTCTAACACAAACAACCTTGGCAATCATAATCTATCTTTTATCCCTTTTCACCCGGACTAGTAAGCAGTCATCAATTATAGGCCCTCACATGAAATACAAATTTAGCACCATAGAAATGAAAACTAAAGCAATTTGTACCCTTACTATTCCAAGGGGAATCATTCTTAGTCTATTTACTATGAAATATTCCCTCTATCTTATACTCTTCTAAGTTATATCAATGTCATCGACCATAACTTGAATCATAATGAGTAGATGATACCCTTGCATGACTGGAATCATGTCATCATTATTAGATGACCTCGTTAGCATATGTGGTTAAAAATGCCACTGCCTTTTGATTTATTAACTTATTCAGAAAGGCATAGGTTATAGGAGAGCAGAGTTTCTGATGTGTTCTTTGTGAGATGGCAGTGTTTTGTTTACACTTTTAACCCATATTCACTAACAGCATTCACTGAAGCATCTACCATATTTTAAAATATTTCTTTACAAACTATATATTTTCCCACTTTATGATTTTTATTATTAATGCTTCTGGAAAAAAATGTAAAGCATGAGCAAAGAAATGTAATAAACGTGTTTCCAAGACTCTGGTAAATTTTAGAAGGAACCTCACATCAGGAAAGATATCAGCAAGAGGAACAACCTTGCTTGTCCCTAGTGGGAGGGACATGTGTGCTGCGCCCTTTCCGCGGCTGTGCCCATCCACCGGGAAGGAGTGGGAGGATTAGCTTCTCCAAGGAGCCTTCCTGAGCGCACTGCATCCAAGGTCAAAAATCTCACATTCCTTCTGTCTTTGCTTACAAATAGGAATTTATAAAGAAAGAACTGTTTGCCCTAGAAATGATGCTAAAATTTATTTTTACATTGAGTCTGTCATTATTCAAATCTTTGTTTGGCCTTTAATCATACTCCCCATCCTTGGAGTCCTTCCTTCCATCTTCCTAATCCAATATTTTCTTCTCTTCAGGGGGACCAGAATGTTTCAGCTAAGTTATGGTTTCGATTTTGAAAGAACTCGCAGTCTATGTCCCTTGCTTTCTTCTCTGGCTTCTTGTTTCTCTTAAGATCCTGTTCAAGTCTCTGCAGCTGTCAAAGCAGTCGGCACAACCCAATACTCAGGACTGTGATGCTTGCTGGATCGGTTTGGATTACTTCCCAAGATTCCCAAGATTTCTGAACAGAAATCAGGGTAAATTGTAAAATGTTAGGCAAAATGTCTAATGAGCAGTAGATTTTCCTTTAAGTTTTCTTTCTCTTTAAATTATCTTTTCTTTCTTTATATATTTATTAAATAATTTGGATTTGTAAAGAAACAGCTTTTCTACAAGCAACATAAGATTCATAATTATAAACCCAAACTGTAGGTGTCAACAGAAAGTGAAGAGATTAGTAACATTTCTAAAGGTAAGAGAAACTGCATGTAGTGTAAGTTAAATTAAGTGAGTTGACTTTATTTCTTCTACATAGTTGGAAAACTTATTCTTCTGAGCCATTACTCTAACTATGATAATAATTACCTTCTGGTCCAGTGTTAATATAGAATGCCATTGTTTGTGAGACTGAAAACTTAGCTTTCTAAACAAGACTTAAACTTGATTAACAATAATATGATTGTTCTAATAAATTTCTTTCTTTTCCTCCTTTTTTTTTCTCTCTCTCTCAAAATGTAATAGTATTTGGTGGTATGACTGTAATGATCACTCCCAAATCAGTCTTATCCATTACCAATAAAACCATAAGCATTGATTCTCAACTTTATGTTCTTCTGATAAGTGTATTTATTGCAAAAATTTCTTGTGTTTGCTACCTATTCAATGGGGTTTGTTGTTCGTGTACTTGAGGATGTGACATAGAGTTTTGAAGATCTCTAGAGTGATTTTCAGTGTCCTGAGCAAGGAAAACACAAAAGAAAACAAAACAAAAAAACCCCTAACATTTCTAAATAGAACATACACCAGAAATAAAGGATTGGGTGGCAGCTTTAATATCAAAGCACTGTGTCTCAATTGACTAAGCAAGCCACTATCAATTTAGATGAAAGTATGTAATATGACAATTAATGAGCTATAAAAACCCCTCATTGAACATTAACCCTTCAGAACACATAGGTACGTATGTACAACATCAACATTTATTTAGTTGGCACATGAAAGCTTTTAGGGAACATTCTGTTATTTTAATTTATGATTTACTATTTATATTTTTATGGAAGGAAAATAAACATCTTACTCTAAACTTCATTATTCTGCTCATCAAAGCCTCTATGGGGGGAACTAGAACATAGGATATCCCTCTAGCAATCAATAAATGCTTAATAAATTATTTCAGTATAGACCGGTATAAGATATAGTGGTGTATGGGAAAAATTTAAGTTCTGCCCCCATTTCTCAGAAATTACAATGAAGTAAATTTACATGTTACTGGTATAATTCCCATTAAATGCACTTACAGAGCACATAGTAGAGTAGCGTCACAGTGGATACGTGGTAGTTGGGAAAGGCTTTGTGGGAAGGCTTTGCAGTCAAGACAAAGATTTTTCCAATTGTATAGTAGGTGATCTGGACTTCAAGAAAAGGTTGGATTTTGATGAAGGGAGGTACGACTGTGAATGAAGTCCTGAGACGTGGAATGAACATAGTGTATTCCAGGTACGGGGAGAGCAGGAGTTGAAGAATCAAAGCACAAGAGCACGGGGAAAATGGGCTCAGTGTCTCATATATGGAGTGGGCTACAGGGGTCAAGGAACAAATGTTAAGGTCTGAATCCTGGTGTTGCTGAGGAGGAGGAGGGGTTAGTGAGCCTATGTAGCAAAGCAAATCATGAGAGACTGGAATTGTAGAGATGGAGACCAGGCTCTAGATCATGAGTACTGGAGAGAATGCTAAGTGTGCAAAGGGGGAGACACATTCGTTGGGCACACACAGATGGTTTCAGACAAGTGAGTGGAATTTGGAAAGTCTCTGAGATCCTTCCTTTATCACCCCCTGTGCAGGGTGTGTGCCATGCTCTGGCTCCCTGTGCCTTGTTCCCATATAGCAGTATTCTGTTTCACTTATTCTTACAATCTGTAGGTTAAAATGTCTGTGGTCTTGCCAACTATATGTACAACTGAAATAAGAATAATGTCTGGGATCTAGCAGCGATCTTGGTAATATCTCTTCACTTTTTAAGGTGGATATCTTTATATTCTTTAGTTAGACACACCTTTCCCTAAGAAAGTCTTTTAAAATATTTTTAAAAATTGAAGTTTTAAGTTTATGTCAAAATCAAGAGAAATGTAGAGATTTTTCCATATACTTTCTTTTCATATATATCTATATAGCTCTGCATTTAATCTCATAGATCTAATCAGGATAGCACATTTGTTATACCATATGAACCTACATTCCCACATTGAATTCACTAAAAGTCCAAGTTTTTAGTGTTGACTTTAGGTATTATATGTTTGATGAGTTTGGGAAAATGTATAAGGCCATGTGTTCATTGTTATAGAATCATATTGTTATTTTTATTGCCCTAAAAATTCTCAGTATTCACCTCCTATCTCTCTCTCCTTTTTTTTTTCAGTTTTTTTGAGACAAAATCTCACTCTGTAGTTCCAGGCTGGCCTTGAGCTCACAGGGTAGCCCAGGCGAGCCTTGAACTCACAGCAATCCTCCTGCCCCTGCCTCCTGAGTGCTGGGATTATAGGCATGAGCCCCTATGCCTGGCACTGCGGTATGTGATACTGGGGATTGAACTTGGGACCTTGCACTTGTGAGGCAGATGCTGGATCCACTGAGTTAAATCCCCAACTCCCTCCTATCTCTTGACAAGCACTGATCATTTTATTGTTTGTATAGTTTGTCTTTGTCAGAATTTCATATGGTTAACATCACATAGCATATAGCATTTTCAGATTAATTTCTTTTAATATGTCAGGCACATTTAAGCTTCTTCCCCATCTGTTTTTGCTGAATAATATCTTATTGCATGAGTATATCACTTCACCTAATAAAGGATCTCCTGACTGCTCCCAAGATTTGGCAGTTTAGCTACTGAAGACATTCATGTGCAAGGTTTTGCGCTAACATAAAATTTCAATTCTGTTGGCTAAAAATCCAGGAACGTGATTACTAAATCATGTAATAAAACCCTTAATTTATAAAGAGCTATCAGTCTTTCCAAGTGGTGACACCATTTTACATTCCCAAGAGAAATAAGTCAAAGTTCTTGCTATTTTGGATTAATGATAGCAAACATTTCAGAGCTTTCAGTGCTAACAAACACCCCACTGTGGCACACGTGCCGTAGGTTTGCCACTCCTGACTGCTTCTTATCCTCACTGACATTTGTTGGCATTTGAAGCCTGGATTTTGGCCTTTCTGCTTATATAGCTCACTGTTGTTTTCATTTATGTTTCCCCAATGATTATGATATGCAGCACCTTCTTATATACTTATTTGAGATCTGTATTTGGCATCTTTGGCAAGACATTTGACAAGGTCTTTATCTAAGTCCAAATTAATCAAATTGTTTTCTTATCATTGAGTCTTAGGAGTTATTTGTGTATTTTAAATAATAGTAACTTATCAGATGTGTTTTTAAGAAATATTTTTCTCAGTGTCATGTACAGCAGAAGTTTTAAAATTTAGTAAAGTCTTGTTTATCAGTTCTTTCACTGATCATGTCTTCTTGTTAATTAAAGTCATTGCTACACTTGAGGCTATCAGTATTTTTTTCTAACTTTATGTTTTAAGAGTTTCACAGCTGTGGTTCATATTTAGGTCATGGTCCATTTTGAATTATGTATTGTGAAATAGGAAGAAAATGTTCAAAGGGAAAAGGGAAAGGGGGAGGGGAAAGTAAAGAAGGAAAAGAAAAAATTGATGGTAAAAAATAGAAGCAAAGCTCATGAGTCTAGGAGGAAGGCAGGGGGATGGGAAAAATGAGGAGCAATGTATATATAATGTATAGGGAGGTACAAATTCTCACTCTGGAATGTGATCAAACTGTATATCTAAAGTATACCAAGAAACACAATAAAAGAAAATAATTTTAATGAAAATATTTTGGTGAACAATATAAACCTTATGTATAGATTTCTTGTTTTAAACGTGAATGTCTCATTTTTCTAGCACCATTTACTGGTAAGACCATCTTTGCTCCATTGTGGGTTGTTTTGCACCTTTGTGAAAGATCAGCTGATTATATCTATAGGGTCTATTTCTAGGCTCTTTGTTCTGCTTTGCTGATGTATTTGAGTATTCTCTTGCTAATACCCTTCTGTCTTATTTCTGTAATTTTATAGTAATTCTTGAAGTTGTGTAGTGCATCTTTCAAGTTTGTTTTTCATTTAAAATAATGTGTTGGTAGTTGTTTCTTCCAGTAAACCTTAGAATCAGATTCCTAACATTTGAAAAATAGCTTTCTAGATTTCTTTATTGGAATTGCGTTGACTATAATAGATCAAGTCATGAAGTAATTTTTTTCCTCCACATAAATACAGAACATCAGTCCATGTATTTAGTCCTTTAATTTTATCAGGATTTGTTTGTTCCCATAATTAGTTCACCAGTTTCTTCTACGTAAGTGTTAAAATAAAAGACATTATATTTGATGTTTCGGATTCCATGTGCTTCTTGCTCAAGAGGAGAGAACACTTGACTATAAAATAGATTTGTATCTTGCCTGCGAGGGACTTTCAGAGACATCCTGGGTGATTTACCGCCACAGCCTGTGCCACTGTTCAAAGTGAGTTCCTCTGTTGAAACTTCAGAAGTGGCAGCAGAGAGCGGTGGCTAGCAGCAGCGGGTGTGTAGGTGTAGAGGCAGATTCTTTTTGGAACACGACTATAAGCTTTTAGTCACAGAAAATGATGTGAAATGTCCAAAGTTGCTCTGTGAGTTCTGCACCAGTTACTTTTGAAGATGTCACAGAGAGTTGCTAATTTGATTGATGCGTAACAGATTTCCTGTCTGAACTTTCTTTTAAGATCTCACTTCTAAGAAAGAAAATATAGGGCAATAAGCACAGGGAATAAATCTTTGTAAGTTCAGGTTTACAAGACTAAAATAGCAATAGTTCAGCCACCCAGATTTTTATTCAACTTTATTACTAACAAACGAGCAGTGTTTGTGAGCAATGTCAAATGTAACGTGTCTGTGCCTCGTCCAGTTCCAAACTCCAGCGCAGGGTAGGTCCCCTTGTATTACCTAATGTTTCAGAGCACAGTAAAAGTTGGTGTATTGAATAATTGAATGATTGAAAAGTGATGGAATTTTCATTCCAGTTTCAGAGTATTAATTTACCATTGTTTGACATTTGATAAAAAAGATTAAAAATAAGGCAAATCAACTATGAACCTAAAGGCAAGCCATTAACATCCATTCCTTCTGTGCTGAGATTTTTGAAGATGGGAATTTCCCAAGATTAAGATTATTTTTACAATGTTTGGAAGTTGAAAGGTCAACTTATATTTGATGGTTTTAAATGAAGCTTTAAATGTATGAATGTATTTTAAAAGAATTTATAATTAGTTCATGCTAAATTTGGTTTATTAGCAAAGTCAAATAGTTTAGAATAGTGTAAATATGCTTTTACATTCCCTAAGTGAACTTCTCCAAGACACAGTCTAGATATAGTTTGAAAAGAAGTCTGACATTATTTTTCACTCATGTAAAATTTAGTCATTTCTGAAAGATATTTACTGAAATTTGGTCAGCTCAATCCTTTTAAAATTATTGTCATATCACACTTTATTGTTGACATGTAGGGAGGTAAGCATAAAAAGTATACCCTTATTAACTGTCAATTTGGTTAAAATTAAACATATGTGTGTGCATGTGCATATGCTATATGGGGAAAATCATAAAACTTTGTATTTTGAAGATTCATCTTCTCTATATTCAGTTGATTATTTATATGATGGTACATGCTTATATCTCCTGTAATGGTCCAAGGCTGTTGCCATCTGAGTCCTGTTGTTCTGTGGCATGGATTTCTATGATCTGTGAGATAAAAAATTATATCCATCTAATCCTATATTAATCCTAGTGTAGATGGCCTTACTCAAAATTTTCTTCTCCTTAATGAGTGTATTGGTACATTTTAAGTATGCATTATGATCTCATTCGTCATTGAGAATTTGTACCTGCACATGATATATCTTGATTCTTATTTTTTCCCATTTCTCTGCCTTCCCTGCAGGCCCCTGTATACATAAGCTTTGTTTCCATTTTTTCCTTTTACTATTAATTTTTTTCTTTCACTTCTTTGCTTTTCGCTGCTCCCCCCAGTTCCCTTTCTCTTTTGAACATTTTCTTCCTATTTCCTACTACCTGTTATACATTTTAACCTCATTTACACCTTCAGTTTCCCAAACTAAATGATTCAGTATTTACACACATGTGTCCTATTTATTTCAGTATGTTTCTTAAGTTTTTTGAGAACAATTTTAAGTAACATGACTTATGAATGAATATCAGAAAATAGCAGGTAAAAACATGCACTTAAAGTTCATTGTCTTAATACACATTAATACTTTTATAAGACAAAACTTCATTGGAAGGACTGGGTAGACAGAACTCTTATCAAGCACAAAATTATTTCCTTTGCTACATTTCTTAATGGTTGATGTCTCATAGCACTTCATGCTTACTGTCCCTTCCTTGTGAGATGCTGCTACTCCTACTACCAAGAAGTAGAGTGCGTCTCTCCACCCTGGTGAATCTGCGCTGGACTTTTGCTTTGTTTTGATAGATAGAATTTAGCAGAAGTGACAGTTGTTTCAGAACTTCAATATACTTGGAAGGTTCTGTTTTTATCTCTCTGGAACCGTGAAACCACCACACTATGTAGAGCCCTGCACTGAAAGAGCACAGAGTGAGAGTTCAGTTCTTTCAAGGCAGCAACCAGCACTAAGTCCCAGGTGGGATAGTGAGACCATGTTGGAACTACCAACTCATACTAGCTGTCACCTGCTTGTGATTGTACAAATAATCCAAAATTGGCAGAAGAACCACCTAGCAAACCCATAAAATTGAAGAAAATGCCAGCATTTTGTTGTTAATCTATTAAGTTTTTGTGTTAGAAGCATCAGTAAAATACTTAATCTGACATTATCTAAAATATTTCAACTATGAAATGTGGTGTTTCTTAAAGCATACCCTCAACTTTTATTTTTCCAATAACTTTGCATTAATCTTTTCCAGAACTATCTAGCTGACTGGAGACTGTCATATTCATAGAAGATCTTTGCAGTTTAATTTGCTCTAGAGACCATCCCAGGACTCTGTATTTCTTTGTTGAATCTTGGCTGCACAGGGCAGTGTGCTTTGATCAAGTGCTTTTCATATCCAAGGTAACCCAAATTACTTCACCACGGAATGTACTGGAGGGTAATGTCTCTGCAGGCCATCAAAGAACAATTATGTAATAGCTTATACACCACTTAAGAGTTTGGAACTTGTCTTACTGAGAGGAAGTGTAAAGAAAAGAGAAAATAATAAATGAGGATTGGGCTGCAAATATAGAAAGGAAGTAATATATTATAATTACAACAGCACCCCAAATTTTCCTGTAATCCTTACACATTTGCAATTCACTTTAAATTGACATTTTAATGAAATGCTCATTGAATCGTGATTCACTGTCCTGCATAATTACATGTACTGCTTACTTCCAAGTAGCTGACAAATAATATCATATATAATTTATTTTGAATTAGATTCATGCTACTACACATTCTTTAACTTATTTGATAGTGAAATTTGCCTACATTTGAAGTGTCTTCTGATAAACTGCACATCTATTGGTGCCATAGAATAGAATAAAATAGAATGAAATGATCTAAAACATTCATGCATAGAGTTTATGTTGCAATAAAATGACTAAAATGTGATTAGTGAACTGCAGTTTTTCATATCATCCTTTTGAACAAATTCCACCAGAATTATAGAAAAAATATTAGCTCAAGAGTTCTCATAGCAGATCTTAGGTGGAAAGAGATTCTAGTAAATGGGGCTCTCGGCTTCTTCTGCTATCTCAGAAATTGAGGAAGAAAACAAACTATTTCACCTAAGTGAAGCTATTCTCACTCTGGTAACCATTGAAGGTATGCACTAGATTAATAAGGGTTATGGTTGCAGTTTTTAGAGTCTGATTCATGTTTGCTCTCTGCCTTGCTTAAATATGCTATTTTAAACAGGTATGATTCCTTAATGTCACTTTTTGGTTCACTGTGTCCATGCAAGGGAGATTTAGGCAGCCAGAGATCACATAATTAAGTTCCAGGTGGAAAGTAAGGGGAATACATGTGCCGCATCCAGGGATGTGGCAGACACCCCGGGTTCTATTCACGTCAGGTTTTCTCTTTAAATATTCCCTCTAAATTTATCATAGCTTGGTACCTTTAAAGTGCCCAGAATGAAGTCGCGGAGAAGGATGTGGGCAGAATGCAAAGTGGATAGGAAGATATCAGTGGAAATTTGCTGGATGGGGGACAACACATCATAGGATGACGCAGGAGAACCTGCGGAGTCAGACACCAGCACGCGTTGCTGAGAGAACAGTGAAAGCTTCGTATGAGTGACTGGATTTAAGGTTCTTGCGGAGGACGTTTGGTGGGATTTGGGGCTCGGAGGTAGATTGGGACCAGGCCGGAAGGGAATTTTATGCTGCAATGAGACTGAAACTTGTTTTGAACTCGACATGTCAGTGTCCCCGCAACATGGTCCCTCACTGGACCGGTTCTAGTTCTTTCTAGGAGATTCTGCTTTGTTATATAATGTAATTGCAATTTTTTGACATAAAATTATGTTCAATTGTTTATTGTTCAGTCATGTGAAATCATGATTGGTAAATATTCAAAAATACAGCTTTGTAAAAACTCAAATGTAAATATTTAGAATGATATATAACATATGGAAGCACATTAAAAAGTTGTAACTAATAGATCTGGCACCAGTAGTAATTAAGAATGATTAAAATACAAGATATTTCTATTGAAAGGAAGATTTAAGGTAATTGTGTGAATAATTGACAGCCAATCCCCTCATTGACCCCAGTTACCTGAAGTATTTGGCTTTAATGATATAATGAGTCCCCTCCAGTTCCCAGTTTTGCTTTGTCAGAATGCTTCTGTACAACATGAGATTAATCAAGACCAAGCATCAAAACGGAGTGAAGTTCTGAGCTACAAGTATTAGAAATAATTTCAAAGGAGTCTTGACAAGGAAGGGGAAAGCAGTTTGAGTAAAGGCCAAAAGAAAAATAAGATTTTATTTTTAATGTTGCCAGTTTAAGATAAAATTTCTTCTTATTTTAGGAAAACTCAGCCTTGTAAAGTCACCTAAATTGCTATAAAATTTTACATTACTTCACCTCAAGTGAGGGCAGCTTCCTTTCACATCAATTTTGTTTCCTAGGGTAATTTTATTCATGTGTACTTTTATCCCTGAAAACTTTCAGCTATTAACCAACATTTTCTATCTGTTGTTTTCTGGGAGGGGATCGTATTTGTAAAGTTCCTGTTGAGGGCACTGATCACACTGATGCTGTTCAACTGTTTGTGTGTGGAGCGAACTGTGTAGATAAAGGAAGTGCCAAGGATTGACAATTTATAGCAAAGATAGTTTACATAGATATGCACACACAGTATGCACACAGAACTGTACTTAAAACATTGGCCCCAGGAAGTGTAGAACAAAATAATAATAATAATAATAAAACATGTCTTCCATTTTTTTTTTTGATACAGGGTCTTGCTTTGTAGTTCAGGCTGGCCCTGAGCTCAGTCTCAAACTCACATCACAGCAATCCTCCTGCCTCTGCCTCCCGAGTGCTGGGATTATAGGCGTGAGCCACCATGCCTGGCACTGTGGTATGTGGTACTGATTGCTGCTGGACGTGAGTCTCCACATCCAGTATGGTATGTGGTTAACTGGGGGATCGAACCTGGGCCCTATGCTCTTGCAAGACAGGCGCCGGGACCACTGAGCTAACTCCCCGGCCCTTCCATTTTTTCTTTTTGATAAATTAAAAGTTTAAAAATGAGTTGTATCATTTTAGTTTGAGGTAATGGCAACAGCATGTGGACATCAGAAAAGTAATTAAAAAGAACAGTGAATTTACTTGGAAAGATGTAATTTAGCTCTTCAGTGGCCGCTTCCAAGAAAATCTATTTATTGCTAAGTATCCTCAGGGTTGTATGGGAGGGTGAGAAATGATTACATTTTAGTTATCCTTGTATGCAGAAAATTTCATTTATAGTTCCTACTGTAAAATTGTTAGAGTATTGTTATGGTAAAGAACTAGAAGTTTATAGGCACCAGAGATTTAAGAGAATGAATACTATACTACACTTATTGAGAACAATTCTACTCACTTATTGTTTGGAAATTCCTTCATTTGACTCAGAGTCCCTTCCATTTTTAGAGCTTAACTGAAGTTCTTGCCTAAGAAACATTTGTGAAAACAAAAATAAAATTTTAAGTTTTTGAAAAGTGGTAGCAAGATTCTCTGGTAAGCCTATCACCCAAATTTAATATCTGATAAGACCTTGTTAACTATTTCTGTGACTCACATCATAAATATCAAGGCTGTGTAAAAGCATAGGAGTTAGACAATAGTTTTCAGCTCCAAGTACCAATACCAGTAAATTATTAAGGCCTGGCTGAGACAATTAACAGAGAAAAGTGGCATGATCCATTAGAATTGTCTTCTGTGCATGCAGGAAACTGAAAAGGCTGCAGCTATCCTCACTTGGCTCAGTAGAGTAGACTTGTAGGAGAGCATTTCAAAGAAAAGCTAGAGAACAATGACACTAGGAAAAAAAAATGGAAGAAGATCTCAGAAAATGGAAAAGTAGGACTGTGCCACTGAATCTGTGCCGGGGTTGGAGCTTACTCGCCTCCAGGCCCATGCTGGAAGAGCACCCAGGGACTGAGTTTAGCAGCGGGCGGCTTGGGAAACAGCGACGGCGCCACCGAATCTGCGCCAGGGTTGGAGCTTACTGGCCTCCAGGCCCACACTGGAAGAGTTCCCAGGAACTGAGGTTAGCAGGTTAGAGTCTGACTTTCTCCATGGCAACTGCAGAAGCACATCCAGTCACCTTGTATTGGTGAGTAGGTGGGCCTGTTGGTACATCAGTCCCTACCATTGCAGCTTCACAGGGCCTACAGCCTACTGGCCTCCAGGCCAACTGCACAACCGAGCCCAGAGACTCTGTACTGGTGAGCAGGCAGGCCCATTGGAACCTCAGGCAGCGCCACTGTAGCAGTTCAGGACCCAGAGCCTTCCTTGCTCTAAGCAGATGGGAGAAGGTGTTCTGACTGTATTGATTGAGTGCCTCATATGGTGTGCCAGAACTAGGGGTTTTTTCTTTAGGTCCCCATACAGACTGCAAAGAACAACCCAAAAAACACTGCTATTTTAAGGTTCCTAACTATTAGGAGGAAAGTGACTTGCAAGAAACAGAAAACAGGGCAGGTACAAACCCAAAAACAACAGCAAGGACAAAAACTCAGAGATGAGGAAACACTCAAAGTCTCACATACAAAGATCCTCACCTCAAGGTAACACAGGGGAAATGGAAATAGAGGAGTTGGAAGGCCAGTCTCCAGGCTCCTCGGAAATGGTAACCAAAGCAGATCTAGTAAAATGGAAATCAGAACTGATCTCTGAGATGAAAGCAGAGATATTGGACACTGTCAACATGATGATTAATAAAGCTAAAGCAGAAATCATGGAGTTGATAGAATCCAAGATAGCAAAAGCAATGGAACCTTTTAAACACCTACAAGCAGAAGTCCAGGAAATTAAAAAAGAAAAGAAAAATTTGGACATACAAATAGATGAAGCATACAGAACATCACATGCCCATGACATGAAAAAATCTACACCTAGGCATATAATCATAAAAGTCCCAGATATCCAAAAAAAGAATGAAAAACTGAAAGCAGCCAGAGAAAAGAAAACAGTTACATTCCAAGCAAGCCCGTCAGGATCACAGCAGACTTCTCAACTCAAACAATGCAAGAAGAGCCTGAAGTGAAGTCTTCCAAGCCCTAAAGGAAAATAACTTCAAACCCAGACTCATGTATCCTGCAAAATTATCCTTCAAAGTTGATGGGGAAATAAAATACTTTCATGACAAAGAACACCTGAAAAACTTCACAAATATGAAACCCGTGCTCCAAAACATTTTAAAGAATATCTTGGAGAAAAATAAGGAAAGTTATAAACCCATGAAACCTAACCGAGTCCCAACCCATGGGACCAAACAAGAAACTGATGGGGAAAGGGCAGAAGTACAATAACACAGCCAAGAACAGGAAAACATGGCAGCACTAAATTTGCCTATATCAGTCATAACCATTAATGTCAATGGACTCAGTGAGCCAATTAAGAGATGCAGACTGGCAGAGTGGATCAAAAAGCAAGATCCTACAATCTGCTGTATACAAGAAACACACCTAATTCAGAAAGAAACCCATGGACTAAAAGTAAAGGGATGAAAAACAATACTCCCTGCGACTGGAAACAGCAAGAAAGCAGGAGTGGCGAATTTATTTGCAGACAGAATAGACTTCAAGCCAAAACTGATAAAGAAAGATAAAGGTGGACATTATCTTTTAGTTCAGGGAAAAATCCAAGAGACAGAAATCACAATCTTAAATATCTATGCTCCAAATTCTAAGCACCCAACTATATAAAACAAACATTAATGAACTTGAAAAACCAGATAAACTCCAATACAATAATAGTAGGGGACCTCAATACCCCATTGTCACAAAGAGACAGATCGACTGGACAAAAAGTCAATAAGAAAATCCTTGAGCTCAACCAGACTCTTCAGCAAATGGATTTAGTAGATGCCTACAGAGTATTTCACCCTACAAAGTCAGAATATACATTCTTCTCAGCTGCTCATGGATCATTCTCCAAAATAGATCAAGTGCTCATTCATAGAACAGGTTTAAGCAAATATAAAGGGACTGAAGTTATCCCTTGTATACTGTCGGACCATAGTGCCCTGAAATTGGAGCTGAATAGCAAAGGAAAGCCCAGGATCTTCACAAACACATGGAAACTGAACAACACTCTGCTGACCAACCAATGGGTCACAGAAGAAATTAAGCAGTTCTTACAACTAAACAATAAACCCAGTACAACATATAGAAATTTATGAGACACAATGAAAGCAGTTCTACGAGGAAAATTCATAGCAGTGAAAGCCTACATCCAGAAAATGGAGCAAGCTCAAATAAACAATTTAATGCTGAACCTCAAGTGACTAGAAAGAGAGGAGCAAAACAAACCCAAAGCTTGCACTAGGCAAGAAATTATAAGGATCCGGGCAGAAATCCTCTTTGAGAGGATAAACAAAATTGATAGACTCTTAGCCAACCTCATTAAACAAAGGAAGGAAAAGGTTCATATCTGTACTATTAGGAATGAGAGCAGAGAAATTACTACCGACCCAGAGGAAGTCCAGAGGATAAGAAACACCTACTTTGAAAATTTATATTTCAATAAAATAAAAAATGTAGAAGAAATGGATAGATTTCTAGACACATATGAACTCCCAAAGCTGAATAAAGAAGATATAGAAATGTTAAATGCCCCAATAACAATCTGTGAAATTGAAAATGTAATTAACACTTGCCAGCAAAGAAAAGCCCTGGACCTGATGGTTTTACTGCTGAATTCTATAAAACTTTTAAAGAAGAGTTAGTGTCTCTACTTCTGAAACTCTTCAATGAAATTGAAAGGGAAGCAGTACTCCCAAACTCATTCCTGGAAGCAACCATTACCCTGATTTCAAAAGCAGAGAGAGACCCAACCAAAAAAGAGAACTACAGGCCAATATCTCTAATGAATATTGATGCCAAAATCCTCAATAAGATCCTGGCAAACAGAATACAGAGACTTATCAAAAAGATTATACACCCTGACCAAGTTGGATTCATCCCAGGGATGCAAGGATGGTTCAACATACATAAATCAATCAATGTTATACATTATATTAACAGGCTTAAGGACAAAAATCATATGGTCATCTCAGTTGATGCAGAAAAAGTGTTTGACAAAGTACAACACCCATTTATGTTCAAAACTCTACAGACGATCAGAATAGATGGTCTGTATCTCAAACTAATAAAAGCTGTCTATGGGGAACGTTCAGGCAGTGTTATACAAAATGGTCAAAAATTGAAACCTTTCACACTAAGATCAGGAACAAGACAAGGATGTCCTCTCTCACCACTTCTGTTCAATATAATTCTGGAAATATTAGCCATAGCAATTAGGGAAGAGAAAGAAATAAAAGGAATAAAGATTGGAAAAGAAGAAGTTAAATTGTCATTATTTGCTGATGAAATGATACTCTATCTAGAGGATCCTAAAAACTCAATTAAAAAACTGCTGGGCCTAATTGCCCAATTTTAGCTGCCTAGCTGGTTACAAGGCCAATGTTCAAAAATCAATAGCCTTCGTATACACAAACAATAGAACCACTGAAATAGAAATTGGAGAATCAGTCCCTTTCACAATAGCACCCCCCTGCCAAAAAAATAGGAATAAATCTAACAAAGGAGGTGAAAGACCTCTACTCTGAAAACTATAGCACTCTGAAAAAGGAGATAGAAGATGATATCAAAAAATGGAAAGACATACCTTGCTCCTGGGTAGGAAGAACCAATATTGTCAAAATGGCTATACTGCCAAAACTACTCTACACATTCAGTGCAATCCCGATTGAAATCCTAACAGCATATTTCACAGATCTAGAGAAAAAAATCTAAACTTTCATCTAGAACCACAAAAGACCTAGAATAGCCAAAGCAATTCTAAGCAACAGGGACGTGGTGGGGGTTATTACAACTCTGAACCTGATACTATACTATAAAGGTACCGTGATAAAAATGGCATGGTACTGGTAAAGTAACAGACCCGAGGATCAATGGAGTAGACTAGAAGATCCAGAAACTACTCCAGATACACTGAGCCACCTCATCTTTGACAAAGGAACCAAAAATCCTCAATGGAGAAAAGATAGCCTCTTTAATAAATGGTGCTGTAAAAACTGGGCTTTAACTTGCCAAAGACTAAAACTAGATCTAAATCTTTCACCATGTACCAAGCTAAAATCAAAGTGGATAAGAGACCTAAATATTAAAACAGACACTCTACACCTACTGCAAAACAGGTCAGGTAAAATTCAAGAATACATTGGCTTAAGGAAATACTTCATGAACAAAAAGTTTCTATAGCACAGGAATTGGCTGAGGAAATCAACAAATGGGACCTCATTCTTTTAAAAAGCTCTGCACAGCAAAGGAAACCACCAACAGTGCAAAAAGGCAACCTACAATGTGGGAAAAAATTTTTACCAACTGTTCCTCAGACAAAGGATTACTATCTAGAATATATAAAGAGCTCAAAAAAATCAGCCCGCCCAAATTTAATGACCCAGTTCATAAATGGACATCTGAAATGAACAGATATTTTTCAGAGGAAGAAGTAAGAGCTGCTAAGAAACATATGAAGAAATGTTCAACATCATTAGTCATTTGAGAGATGCAAATGAAAAGAACATTGAGATTTCATTTCACTCCACATAGAATGGCTGCCATTTCAGATTCAGCCAACAGCAAACGTTGGAGAGCCTGAGGAGAAGAAGGAACCCTTCTCCACTGTTGGTGGGACTGTAGACTCGTACAACCTCTGTGGAGATCAGTTTGGAGATTCCTCAAAAAGCTAGGATTGGAGGTCCCATTTGACTTGGCCATTGCCCTG
>PVIR01029925.1:9830-20731 GCA_004026965.1 Petromus typicus
GGTAACCACATAACAATACTGGGTGTGGAGACCCACACCCAGCAGCAACCAGTACCACATACCACAGTGCCGGGTGTGGTGGCTCACGCCTGTAATCCCAGCACTCGGGAGGCAGAGGCAGGAGGATTGTGATGTGAGTTTGAGGCTGAGCTCAGGGCCAGCCTGAACCACAAAGCGAGACCCTGTCTCAAAAAAAAAACCTAAAAAAAAAATAAAATAAATACAGTGTTCCAGATGGACTTCTCAAACTTCACCGTGCCTAAGAACTGCCCGTGTATCTTGCTGAAATACTGCTTCTGATGTTGGGTGGGTTGGGCACAGGAGCATGTATTATAAAAGCCTCAGGAGATGCTTTTGCTGCTGACCTAAGGAATGTGCTTTGAATAGCAAGGTTCTAGATTTTTTCTAGATTTTTGTCTCTTTCTTTGAACCCATTTTTACTCATTACTTATAATTGCCAGTCTCCTTTCTTACACTTTCTGCTTTTGAACAGATCTGTCTATTCTGCATCTTTTTACTTTTTTTTGCTGCATTTCTTTCTTTTCCTCTTTCTTTTCGTCCCCCTGCTTTTTTTGAGACATATTCTCACTCAATAGTTCAGGCTGATCTTGAACTCACTGTGTGGTCCAGGCTGGCCTCAAACTTGCAGTGATCTTGCTGCCTCAGGCTTAAGAATGCTGGGGTTAGAGCTGTGTGCTCCACTCCAGGCTGTGCATTTCTTTATACATTAAATACGTAATAAACAGTTAACTTGCAATATAAGTAATAGCTTTTATGACGGTTCCTTTGTATATTATTTGTTTTTGTCTATAGCAGCTGGCTCCTTTCCCATACTTTTTTAGTAATGCTGAGCATTAATCCTAGGGTGCACAGAACTACATCCTCAGCCCTTTCTATTTTATTTTTTATCCCATTTTCCCCCTCAAGTCTCCTCACCTCCGTATGCCTTTCTATTTTTTATTACAATTATACCCTCTCTGATTTAAATTTTGTCACCTCCCCTCCAAGGTCCTAAAATCGAATGCCTGGTGTCCTGCCATAAGTCATCTTCTCAATGCCCGTCTCATGCTAATTCTATCAGTCTTGGTGTTTGTAATACAATTCTTTAGCATCATTTCCCTCTTATAAGACCTCATTTTTAATATGAAACCAGTTTCTCCTTATTCTTTTCATTCGTGTACCCTCACCCATGCCTTTGGTTTCATTTATACCTTCATTTGTGTGTGATGCTGCCAATCTGGTTTTCTTCCTGCATTCCTCCTCTAAAGTATATAGTCTAACCCACAGTACAACATGTTGAACCATACTGTACTCATCATCCTTAAGCTCCTTTTTTCATCATACCACTCCAAACCCCAGATCCTGCATTAGTTTCCTATTGTAGATTACTTTGGAAAAATTCTCTGTACTATCTGAGCCCATTTCTCTCAGTCTTTTTGTTTTTTTTTTCCCAGTACTGGGAGTTGAACCCAGAGCCTTCACGCTGACTACATCCTAAACCCTTTTTATTTTGAGACGGTGTAGCTAAGTCACTAAATTCACCAGTTTGAGCACAAAGTTGGGATCTTCCTGCCTCAGCCTCCTGGAATGCCAGCATGCGTGGAAATAGGCACAGTCCTTCAGAGTTAAGTTTAATGAGTTTGTTTTTGTTTTGAAACAGGTTTTTGCTTTGTAGTTCAGGCTGGCCCTGAGCTCACTAGGTAGCCCAGGCAAGCCTGGAACTCACAGCAATCCTCCTGCCTCTGCCTCCTGAGTGCTGAGATTACAAGTGTGGCCACCATGCCTGGCACTGTGGTATATGGTACTGATTGCTGGTGGGCGTGAATCTCCATGCCCAGCATTGTTGTATGTAGTTACTGGGGATCGAACCCGGGCCCTTGCACTTGCAAGGCAGGCGGTGGAACCACTGAGTTAAATCCCTGGCCCTGTTTAATGAGTTTTTAACAAGAGCATAATGTATAACTACAATCTTGTATATTTTCACCACTACTCCTCAGAAGTTCCATACACGAGAAACCCAAAATGAATAATTTAAAGCAAACTAAAAGAAAGATGACAGGAGATCGATCTTTTGCAAGTAGGAAGGGGACTGAGACATGGAGGGAGGGGACAAGAGGAAATAAAAAGAATTCAAATGTATTACAAATATATAGAAATGCCCTGTAATGAATGTAATCACCATGCAATGCAAACATGTACCATACTAATAATATTTCTTTTACAACTTGCCAGGTGTGGTGGCACACACCTATAATCTCAGTATTCAGGAGGCTGAGGCAGGAGGACCACCACAAATTCACGGCTAGCTTGCGCTATATAGTGAGTTTAAGGCCAGCTTGAACCACATAGCAAGACCCTGTCTCAAAAACTGAAAAGAACTGGGCCCAGGATTTATCTCAGTGGTTCTGGCACCTGCCTTGCAAGTGCAGGGTGCCTGCACTTCAATCCCGAGTAAGCACACATAACAGTGCTGGGCATGGTGACTCAGGCCCAGCAGCAATCAGTACCACATATCACAATGCCGGGCATGGTGGCTTACGTCTGTAATCCAGCACTCAGAAGGCTGGGGCAGGAGGATTGCTGCAAGTTCAGGACCAGCCTGAACTGCAAAGCGAATCCCTGTCTCAAAAAAACTAGAAAGAACCAAAAGTTTTTTTTTTAATTGTTCACAGCTTGGGCAACCTTAAGTGGCTTAGGGAGACTCACATTTTTAAAAAGCCTGGCCAGATTCCTTAGTAGACCAAATCTGATGTCCCTGAAGTGTTAGGATACCTTGATGTTTAAAGGAATATTGTTAAAATAGTTTGAGTTTTCATCTTGTAAATCTACTTTTTCAAAACTTTTTTCCCCTGCAATTTTCCCCTGCATGTAGTAAGCTTCTAGAAATAAGTATGTTAAACTAAAAATAACTTGACAGCAAAAACTCCACAGTGCTTATTTTTCAAACAAAAGTATTGTTGAGAGGAATAAACTTCCTAGATACACTGCAGTGCTGTTGGAAAAGTAATTTGGAGCGAGGCCAGTGAATGGAAATGGAGCGCCTAGGTCCCACTTTGCTTTAAAAGGTAATATGTACAGATAAATTTTTTAAAAAGATCTGGGACTGCAACTCTGTGAAGGCCCTACCTTTACTCCCCATTACTAAAAGATGGAAAAGAAACTGAAACATAAAACTGCTGAACACAATTATGCTCAAGCTTTCTGATTTTCCAAAGCAGAGTTGCTGAAAATGTCCACCTCTCAGAAGACAACAGATCCCTAAAAACCAGCACAGGACACAACTTTTTTTTTTTGAGATAGGGTCTCACTTTTGTAATTCACACTGTCCCTGAGCTCACTACGCAGCCCAGGCAAGCCTTGAACTCACAGCAATCCTCCTGCCTCTGCCTCCTGAGTGCTGGGATTACAGGTGTGAGCCCTCACGCCCGGCACTGTGTTGTGTGGTTCTGATTGCTGATGGGCCTGAGTCACCACACCTGGCATTGTTATATGTGGTTACCAGGGATCGAACTTGGATCGAACTTGTGCTTGCCAGGCAGACACCAGAACCACTGAACTAAATCCCCGGCCCTGAGACAAATTTTATTTTTGGATATAGGACTTAACGAAACTTTGATGTTTTTCAGACGCTGACCGGAAAGGAGATTGAGATTGATATCGAGCCCACAGACAAGGTGACATATACGCAACACCCCCTCTGCCCATCTCTTTGCCATCTACCCTAGCAGCCTGATCCTTTTGTTCCCATGTTGTCTGCTTAGCCCTTTTTGTTTCCCCTTCCATGGTTCTGCCCACAAGCATCCTCTAACCACTTGTGCATCTTAAGGTGGAGCGAATCAAAGAGCGTGTGGAAGAGAAAGAGGGAATCCCACCACAGCAGCAGCGGCTCATCTACAGTGGCAAACAGATGTGAGTTTGGAGGGAGAATGAGGGCGGAGTCGTCTTCTGTGAGATGAGGAGGAAGCCCGTGCTTAACGTGTATTGGGCTTGCTTCTTTGTTACTCAGTTGTTGTTTTGTTCGCTTCTTTTTGCAGTACTAGATCAAATCCAGGCCCAGGATGCTTATTGCATCCTCACTCCTTTATAAATTTAATTTTGAGATGGGGTCTTGCTACATGGCATGAGCTGGCCTTAGATTTGTAATCTGTTACTTCAGCTTCCCAAGTAGCTAGGATGATGGGCCTGTGCCACAGGGCTCGGCTTGTGTTTCTTTGTTAATAAGTAAGATCTGGGTCAGGGATTTAGCTCAGTGGTTCTGGAGCCTGTCTTGCAAGCGCAAGGACCCGGGTTCGATCCCAGTAACCACATACAGTATTGGGCGTGGAGACTCACGCCCAGCAGCAATCAGTACCACATACCACAGTGCTGGGTGTGGTGGCTCACTCCTGTAATCCCAGCACTCGGGAGGCAGAGGCAGGAGGATTGCTGTGATGTGAGTTTGAGGCTGAGCTCAGGGTCATTGTGAACTACAAGGCGAGACCCTGTCTCAAAAAAAAAAGTAAGATCTGCCCAGTGTGGTGGTGCACACCTGTAATCCCAACACTTAGAAGGCTCAGCCAGGAGAATGGGCACAAGTTCGAGGCCAGCTGGGCTAGTTAGTTCAAAGTCAGCCTGAACTATATAGTAGACCCTGTCTGAAAACTCCCTTCTACAAAAAAACATTAAGAGGGCCGGGGATTTAGCTCAGTGATTCTGGCACCTGCCTTGCAAATGCAAGGGCCTGGCTTCCATCCCCCAGTAAGCACATACAACAATGCTGGGTGTGGAGACTCACACCCAGCAGCAATCAGTACCGTATACCACAATGCCAGGTGTGGTAGCTCACCTTGGCAGGAGGCTTGCTGTAACGTGTGTTTGAGGCTAAGCTCAGGGCCAACCTGAACTACAAAAAAAAAAAGAAAAAAAAATTAAGATCTAATTGTGGGTCTAATAACTGCCATAATTTTGAAATATTGTCAGGATAATGTGTAAATAGTAGATATAAAAAATGAAAATACCCAATTTCTATTAAAAATTTACTAATTGCAGGCCAAGGATTTAACTCAGTGATTCCGGCATGTGCCTTGCAAGCTCAAGGTCTTGAGTTTAATCCCCATTAAGAACATACTACAATGCCAGGTGTGGTGACTCATGCCCATCAATAGTCTGTACCACACATCACCATGCCAGGCATGGTAGCTCACGCCTGTAATCCTAGCACTCAGGAGGCAGAGGCAAGAGGATTGCTGTGAGTTCGAGGCTTGTATGGGCTACATAGTGAACTCAGGACCAGCCTGAACTACAAAATTGAGATCCTGTCTCATAAAAAAAAAAAACCCAAAACCAAATTACTCACTGCTAATCCTACAGTACCATCTTTTTTGCCTACATACAAAAATAGAATAAGTATTACAGCTAGGGGTTAGTAAAATAAAGGTAGATATTTTTTCTCCTCCAAGTTCCCAGAGAGATCTATGAAAGGTTAAACACCCCTGCTCTAGATAGTATTTCTAATGCTTTTTTCCTTCTTGCAGGAATGATGAGAAGACGGCAGCTGACTACAAGATTCTAGGTGGTTCTGTCCTCCACCTGGTGTTGGCTCTGAGAGGAGGAAGTGGCCTTAGGCAGTGATGAACCTTTCCTCCACTTCACCTCCTTACCCTGTGGCTCATAATGAAGCATATATTCTCTCACTGGCGGGGACACCCGAGCCATTGCCCCCTCTCGGCTGCGCAGTCTTGTGTGTCTACTGGTGAGAGACTGTGAGGACCCCGGGATGCACTGCTCCTGCCCCAAAGGGCATTCTCGGGCCATTGAGTTTTAGTTTGCAGTCCTGCGTGCCTCCCTCTCATGGCTGTGTCCCTGGTTGTCAATAAAATATTTGCTATCCTGGAATCTTCCTTCTGTTCCAACTGGGCCCACAGCTAAGCAGTTCTAGTGGGGAGAAGAAGTAGGACAGCAGAAGGGCTGGGACTCGAGCGGGATCCGCCTCTTCCATCTGGTCACTATACATGAAGCAACTTAGGCCTGATATTAAGGACAGGAGAAACCAGAATAAATTCTCCCACTGTGGCTTTTCGACATGTGGATTCCTTGAAGAAAGTTTGAGGGGCTTTACAGACGCTACATTTGGGGAATTTTGTTTTGAGACAAAGTCTATGTTGCCCAGAATAGTTACCAACTAACTTCTGCCTCAGCCTTGGAGAAGCTGAGCTTGCAGGCAGGCAATATTGTACATGGCTTCAAACACCAGTCTTTGTGGATGGTCTGTTGGTGACAGTTCTCTTCACGTTTTAAAGACACTGATGTGGAGGGCCGGGGATTTAGCTCAGTGGTTCTGGCACTTGTGGCGCCTGTCTCACAAGCGCAAGGACCCGGATTCGACACCCCCCCCCCCAACCACATACAATACTGGGTGTGGAGACTCAGGCCCAGCAGCAACCAGTACCACATACCACAGTGCCGGGTGTGGTGGCTCACGCATGTAATTCCAGCACTTGGGAGGCAGAGGCAGGATTGCTGTGATGTGATTTTGAGGCTGAGCTCAGGGCCAGCCTGAACTACAAAGCAAGACCCTGTCTCAAAAAACCTAAAAAAAAAAAAAGACACTGATGTGGAGAAAGCTTGAATTGGGAGTGGGAAGCTGTGAGGGGGTGGTCTCCACTGGTAAGGTAAAATGGTACACAGCTATAATAATAGTGGCACTGTACCTCAGTAGAAGGCCCTAGATGTCAAGACACTATAAGAGCTGGGAGTGATGGCCTATGCCTATAATCCCAGCACTTGGGAGGCTGAGGCAGTAGGATCGCCATGAGTTCCAGGCCAGTCAAAGCTACACAGTAAGCTCAAGGCCAGCCTGAACTTACACAGACCCTGTCCCTCCAAAACAATCAGAAAAACAAAACACTGTACTGAAACAAAATAAAGCCTCCAGTACCTGGCTTCTCTAGTCAAACTGCAAGTTGGGTACACTAAAGAAAAAAAGATGCTTGAGGCCTGTAGTTCGGGAAGCTGGTCCCTTTGTTCTCAGGGTTTCACCTTGAAACCTTGCCACAGGCCTTCCAGTGTAGCACCAGGAGCCGCTCTGGCCACCAAGCCCCGTGTGTCGGCTCCAGCAGGCATTTCTCAGTGGAGGACTCACACTTTTTCTAAGAGTCCCTGAGCAACTGAGTCAGTCTAGAGAAAGCTCCAGCTCAGCCTGCACCTGAGAGGCCAGCCATGGCAGGCTCCCAAAGCTCACGTCTTTGGTCTCAGTGAGAGATGGGTCGGGAGTCAGAGATGGTGCTGTCCTGAGCTATCTGCAGATTACACGCTCTGGCCTTTCTGGTCAGCATGCACGTAGACCTCCGTTCCACCACAGCAGGTGAAGCAGGGACAGGGAGGACTGAGGCCCGGCCAGGCGGCCGGTTCTGAGCAAGCTCTCAGCCTCTCTAGCTACGGATCTGTATGCGATAGATGGGGTCAGAGCGCCCAACTGTACCCGGAGGTGCCAGCGGTTCTGGAACGATTGCAAGGCCTTGGGGTGCCTGTCGAGGCCACTTCATGGTAAGAAGAATGACCGACAGTGATCATGGCTAATAAGTGAAGGGTGCACGCACACCGAGGCTTTTCATTCAACACCCCGGATAAATAAATTTTTTGTTTTTAGTTTTTTGAGACAGGATCTCACTTTGTAGTTCAGGCTGGCCCTGAACTAACTATGTAGGCTAGGCTAGCCTCAAACTCAGCGGTCCTCCTGCCTCTGCCTCCTCAGTGCTGGGATTACAGACATGAGCCACCATGCCTGGCATTGTGGTCTGTGGTTACTGGGGATGGAACTGGGGACCTTGTGCTTGCCAGGTAGATGCCAGCACCACTGAGCTAAATCCCCAGCCCTGGTTTTTGTTTTTTTATGATGTTTTGAAACATGGTCTCACTATGTAGTTCAGGCTGTCCTTGAACTCACTATTAACCCAAGCTGGCCTAAGCAATCCTCCTGCCTCAGCCTCCAGAGAGCTGGGATTACAGGGGTGGGTACAAAAATTTAATAGGTACACTGAGTAGGGTGGCACAGGCCTAAATCTGAGTACCTCGGAAGGCTGAGTAGGAAGATGGCAATTCTGAAACCAGCTTGGGCAATTGGACAAGACCTCAGAATAAAAAAGAGCCCAGGATGTACCAATTATCAGACCCTAATTTAAAAAAAAAAATGCAGATGGGCCAGGGATTTAGCTCAGTGGTTCTGGTGCCTACCTTGCAAGTGCAAGGGTATGGATTAAATTGCTCTTACCACATACAACAATGTTGGGCATGGAGACTCACACCCACCAGCCATCAGAACTACATAACCACAGTGCTGGCACAGTGGCTCACTTTGTAATCCTGGCACTTGGGAGGCAGAGGCAGGTGGATTGCTGTGAGTTCAAGGCTGAGCTCAGGGCCAGTCTGAATTAAAAAAAAAAAAGTGAGACTCTGTCTCAAAAAAGAAAATGCAGAGACCAAGAGAGAAGAATGGAAGGGGGTGGAAGAGTAAAACAATTATGATGTGTTCTCTATGTGTACCAACTCCCTACAATAAATGTAATCATTATGTACAATAAACCTGTACTAATAAAGTTTGAAATAAAAAGTGAAAGCTTGTAAACATTTACATATGTGTCTTAATTCCACCCTCTTCTGTGCCTTTTACTTATTAAGCAGAGGCTCAGCATCAGCTGTGTCCCACAGAAGACAGTGCTGTCCAGTCATGGCCTGCAGGTCTTTCCATCCTGGAAAAAGCGCACACTGCCGCCCCCGCGCGCTCTTCACCTGTATTGCAGCCTGGCCCTGCCCTCTCCTACTTGCAGCCATTGCGCTCTTTTTTTTGCAGGATAGGTGAGGTCGATGGGGCCAACCAGCTCCTGGAGCTCTTCGGACTTGTCAGATACTTCATTCACCGGGAAATCTATCCTGGCAGCAAGGTTACCCACTTTGAGAGGTAAGGAGGGCCCGGCAGGGGCTAGGAGCACCCGGGAGCCCAGCTGCCGGCTCCCTTAGCCCCGGCTGTCTCACACAGGTTGCAGCAGAAGACTGGAGTTCCTTTCTCACAGATGATCTTCTTCGATGATGAGAAGCGGAACATTGTAGACGTCAGCAATGGGGGTACTGGGCAGTGACCGTAGCCCTTTGGGGTGAGGGGAAAGCATTCCAAGGAGGGAAGAGTAGCTGTGGGCAGACCGTGCACAATGGGGGACACTGTGGAAGGGTGAGCGTGATAATGGGAGCCCTGAAAGCTTGATGCCATTGGCTTCTTCTCATTCTAGGTGTCACCTGCATTCACATCCAGAGTGGGATGAGTCTTCACAGCCTAAGTCAAGGTTTAGAGACGTTTGCAGAGGCCCAGGCCAGGCCCTGCAGTCCAGCTTTGTGGCCGAGTCTCACCGGGCACCTAAAACTGAAAGGACAGCAAGGCATTCTCGGGTGCATTTGTACTTTATTATCAGAAGGTAGTCAATCCCACTGCCTGGAAAGGGGAACAGAGATAAAGACAGTATAGATGTGGCAGTTTCAAAGAACACTGGGGCTTGGAGGTCACTGCCTCAGAGCGGGTAAAGACTAAGACAACCTGGGATAACCACTGTTTATTGGGTCTGTACCATAATGGAGGGAGTATTGGGATTGACAGGGCACTGGTTAATCCTATGTTGAAGAGGATCTTATCTTGATGAGAACCTTAAGGAGAGAATTCTTAAAATTGTAGATGTATTAAGATAGACTAAAAAGGAATCTGTCCTTCCCCCGTGACCTTTCTGTTTTTTTAATTAGTACTGTTCTCCCAGAACTGGAATACCTTCCGTTGATGTATCCATATATGGATCTTTAAGGCCTCAACTTGTGAGCCTATAGCACCAGCAGTGCCAAGTAATGCTTATCTTTTTACAGCTAAGGTCGTGTGTTAATTATGAGTAAAAGTCCTAGTTAATTATGAAGTGAGTTTTTCCCCAAGATTATGTAGAACAGCTCTTGACATGTGATTGAAGTTTGTGTATGTGTATTTCAGAAAAGAACTTCATGTTATGGGTTGTTTCTGTTTGCTATTCTGAATGGGGTGGTTGTCTGGAGACCTCCAGACCAGTGTATGGGATTTAGATCTATAGGTTCTGGCTTCTATATCCCTTTCCAGGCTGTGATCTAGAGGTTCTGAAGAACATTCTCACCTCCTGCTTGGTGGAGCCTTCCTTTCACAGAGACAACCCAGTTTGGGGGAAGGGGCAGTTTTTTAGTTACTAGAAATGAAGCAGTCCCTTTAAGAGAGGTACTTATGGCTCTGGACACGTGACAACCATAGTTTCTCCGCCAGTGTCAATGATGTCACCTTAAAAGGTGGCGCCCAAAGGCGGGATTGGTCCAGACTGAGCTCTGAGTCTCAGTCGCCTGAGGAAGGCGGAAGTGTGGGGGACGCCAGCGGAGGGGAAAGGCAGGAGATCCAAAGCCAAGATGAGTGGGTTTCACAGACTCTTCGGGAGGGGTGAGCCCGGGCCAGCCAGGCGGCTGGGAGGTGCTGGCCGAGCAGAGGCAGAGACCAAGGTCCTGGCCGGGAAGAGACCGGGGTGTGGGCTCCCCTACTTGGCCGTGGCTGGGCTCAGTGCTGGTGCCTGAGGCCTCTTCCTGCCACCTCTTAGCGGTGCCTTGTCCCCTTTGCCTTTCTGCCCCGCGACCATAGAAGGAGCTCCGACCACAGCAGGAGCTCCGGTACCAGACCACACAGACCTGAGAGAGTGGGACCTCCTGGTTCCCCCGCCACCCCCACACAGGCTGGGAAACTGCTTCCCAGCTGCCTCCACCCGCCCCTTCCTAAACCCTGATGTGTAACTCTGTGCTGAGCAACAGCCCTGCAGTGAAGAAGAAAGCTGGCATCTTGAAGCTCAGGAATGGAGGGCAGACAAGCAGAGACAGGCATCTAC
>PVIR01029926.1:0-20857 GCA_004026965.1 Petromus typicus
TTTCTCTGGTATGAGAAAATGAAGATGTAAATGAGTCCTAGCATTGTATGTTATATATTGTGAAATAGAAAATGCTCAATGTAAAATAAGGTGAAAGGGGACAATGTTGAGATTGTAACAAAAAAGTAAGGAAACAAATTTTATGTATATGGGGGGGTGGTAAGGTGGGTAGGGCTATGGGAAAAAATGAGAATTAAGTCGTGTCTTATACTGGTACAAATCCCCATTATGGAGTGCAATCATGATGTGTATATTCAATGTACCAATAAAGATAAAAAAATGAATGGATAAGTGAATTTTATTACTACTTTATAAATTCTCATCTAACAGAGCTGTAGGTGAGTGAGTGGCTTGACGACTTAGGGCAGGAAACAAATACATGAGACTTTGGGGCGTGGTGTATAGCTCAGGGCTAGGTACTCCTTTAATATGGATGACTTCCTTTTTCAATCCTCGGAATCTCTCGAGCAGAAGTGCGATTTTTAATGTCATCTAAAATATTATGAAACAATGGCTGTGTTTAAGTCTAATCCATTACTTCAGTAGCTCTAATACTATTGCCTACCAATCTCATAGATTTATCTATTAAATTTTCTGGAGAAAACAAATTAAAATATAATTTAAGGCCAGCTTGGTAGATAATATGAACATTATCAATGAATTTAGAGGATTCAAAAGACAGCCTGTGATAGGTATGGGGTAGTGGTCTTGAACTTTCTGTCTGTATCAAGGTCACTAGGAGCACTACCTGATTCCCTTGACAAGTGTCACTCATGTGGCCAAAAAGTATTCTCTGTTTTGTTTATATTACTTCAGAACTTTTCTGGCATTAGACAGAGAGGGGTTGGGTTGGGAAGAAGGTGACTGCACGTGGATCTCAGTCATTTATACCTGTATTTGCTGTTCCTCAGATTTAAATTAATCTTCTAGGGGTTCAGATTAAATTTTAAATGAGCAGGTTTTTATTTTTCATAAAAGCAAACTGAAGTTAAGGCATAAAAAAATCTATTCTTTTTTTTTTTTTTTTTTTAGGTTTTTGGAGACAGGGTCTCGCTTTGTGGTTCAGGCTGGCCCTGAGCTCAGCCTCAAACTCACATCACAATCCTCCTGCCTCTGCCTCCCGAGTGCTGGGATTACAGGCGTGAGCCACCACGCCCGGCACTGTGGTATGTGGTACTGTTTGCTGCTGGGTGTGGGTCTCCACATCCAGTATTGTTATGTGGTTACCGGGGAATGGAACCCGGGTCCTTGCGCTTGCGAGACAGGCGCCGGAACCACTGAGCTAATTCCCCGGCCCAAAAAATCTATTCTTAAAGCGACTCAATATTACACTGAGAATCAAAATATTCAAGACTTTTGTCTTCTTGAGGATCTCCTGTACTTCCACCTCATTTCTTTCCTCTCTTTGTAGACTATTTAAAAACTAATTTTGGTATCATTCAACATAGGACTTACTCATGAGTGGCAGGATGGGTGTAGCAAGATTTGATGTTACTGATGAACTTGTGTTACCTAGTCTGAGAAATTAAAATCACACTGTGTTCCAGGATGGTGGTGGCCTAGGACAGTTTTACCTCAGGATTTGGTTCAGAGGCACTGGACACCTATAGCCAAAGGAGAAGGATGCCTAGTTACTGCTCCAGCTGGTGGCAGATCTTGGCATCAGTGGTGCTGGTTTAGGGCCATGCAGAATACAAGTGCTGTGAAGTCAAGAGACTTACATCCAGATTTCAAAAGAAAACCTAGGAGACCAAGCAGTTTAGATACAGAGACAGTAGTAAATGAAGCTGCGAATGTAAAGCTGAAGGTTCAGTGTAGACCGTAGAAGTTTAGAAAAGCTAGAAGCATGGATGATATCAGGAAAAAAGCAAGAGAGCAGAGCCAGTCCAAGAGAGAAGCCATGGGAGCTATAACCCTCTGCAGTGCGATAGGGGTAGAGACCTCAGGCTCCTTGGAGTTCACATCTTTCTCCAGATTGCCTCAGATGCTGGACATAAAACTCTAAGACTTAATGTTTGTCTTGCCGGATTCTGGCCTTGCTTTGGTTACATTTCTTTGTATATTCTTATTTGTACCTTTGGAATGGTAATGTCTATCTTGTGTCATTGATTTTTGGAAGTGTTTGACTTCCTTTTCATTTGTACAAGGGCTCAGAGCTAAGAATTTGCCTTAAATTTGAGAAGAGTTTGGACTTGGACTTTTCAGCAATGCTGAAACTGTTAGAACTGTGGCAACTCTTGGAAACTAAATGCTTTTTTCATAGAAGGGTTGTGTGTGAATCATTAGGGATGTGGAGGAGGATGTTATGGATTGTGTCTGAATGTTCCTTCAAAGTATCACATGGTCATGAGGGGGATTTTCAGAGGAGGTGCTGAGATCATGGGTGTGTGGTCCTGAGATCAAGTCTGGGTTATTACTAAACCAGTCTACTGATTGGTTTGGTATAGTTCTGGCTTGGATTAAGAGTGTGAGTGCTACATGACTGCATAAAATATCATGGACAGAAAGAGGGCTAGTGTTCTTTTGCCTGGCAGCTTGTAGTGGCCTGTTTCTCTCCCTGTAATGCCCCTCTGCTATGTCATCTTGTCTTGGAGTCAGCCAACTATGGACTGAAACTTCTACAAACTGTGAGCTGTAATACATCTTTCCTCCCTTTTCTTTTGGTATTGGGCACTTTGCCTCAGCAATGAGAAAAGAAATGAAGGCATCCTTCCCTTTCCCAATTCAGGCTACTACTATTATCAGTCTTGATTACTGCAAAAGCTTCCTGAATGCTCTCTTTGCTTCCTCTTTGCTTCTGCTTCTTTATGGCCTATATTCTATATAACAGCCATGCTGGCTTTTAATGTAACTCAGATTACATTATTTCTTTGCATAAAAGCATTGAATAACTTCCCCATCCTAACATGAAGCTAAGCTCACTTCATAACCTGGTTTCTGTGTATTGTACTAACTTCTTCCCTTCCACCTCCCTTTCCTGATCTGATTCTCCCTCTTCCCACTACTTCAGAGGTAAGGTTTTCCTTCAGACATGGAAGAAGCCAAATCTTTTTTTTTTTTTTTTAAATTTGAGTCTATATTGCTACATTATATATACACATCATGATCATACTCAGCATTGAGAATTTTTACTAGTCTATGACATGACTTAAGGGATAAGTACCGGGAGGAAAAATAATGTGATAGTAATTACGAAAGGAAGCCAAGTCTTTCTTTGATCAGGCTGTTTGTTTTAGCTGTTTTCTTTCCCAGAAACCTCATCTGGAGCTCTTCCTTTTGTGTTTAGCCTTGGTATTCTCTTCTAAGGGAGGAATTCTTTGAGCACTATATATAAGGTGAAATTGTTTTGTTTCTTTACTTATTTGTTCAGCTTTTTCTCTGAATAAAGTCAGGGACCTTATCTGAAACAAATATTATTTCATTATAGTTGGTAGCTGATAAATGGTTTAATAATAGAGTTTTAAAAAAATTTTTTCTAACATAAAATATGTTTATCATAGGAACTTTGAGAGAATGCATGCTTGGTAAGGAAGAGAATGAAGGTCTTTAAAATATACATATAGGGCCGGGGATTTAGTTCAGTGATTCTGGCTCCTGTCTTGCAAACGCAAGGGCCTGGGTTCGATCCCCGGTAACCACATAACAATACTGGGTGTGGAGACTCACACCCAGCAGCAACCAGTACCACATACCACAGTGCTGAGCGTGGTGGCTCACGCCTGTAATCCCAGCACTCAGGAGGCAGAGGCAGGAGGATTGCTGTGATGTAAGTTTGAGGCTGAGCTTAGGGCTAGCCTGAAATACAAAGTGAGACCCTGTCTCAAAAAACCTAAAAAAAAAAAAAACCCACAAATAAAATATAAAGATCTGGGGATTTAGCTCAATGGCACTGTGCCTGTCTTGCAAGTGCAAGGTCCTGAGTTCTATCCCCAGTTCTTTAAAAAATGAGAATATACCTATAAAAAGATATTTTTAGAATTAACATAATATAATTTATATGAAGGTTATTTTTATCCAAGGTATAACTAACATCAAATAAAAATGGAAGCAAAGTTTTTGTAAATAGGAAGGAGTGGAGGGGATGAAAAGAGGGAAGGGAAATGGGAGTAAATAATAACCAAAATATATCATGTACAGATAAAAAATTCCCAGTGATGCATATGGTCATAACTTATACCTAAAATGTACCAATAAACTTAATAAAAATTTTGTATTGTACAAGTTATATATAAGACACCTTTTCAGGACAATGTCCTCACAGAACCGTTTTCTGAATGTCACCCTGAAAAGATTTTCCTGGAAAATATGTTAAGTTTTTAATATAGTAAGTTTACATTAAACTGGAAAATGCTCAATGTGAGTTAAACATGTTGCCACAAGTCTGTTTAGTTACTCATGTTTGTTAGTTAGCTCCTAAATGTAGAGAGCGTCTTCTTGGTTCACATGTCACAGTGTGAACTGGATGTTTCCTCTTTAATTGTGCACAGAAGTCGCTGTGTCTAAGATACTGAGTATGATGCCCAAAGCTGAGTCCTGGAAAGCACTAAAGTGCCAGCATCTCACTAGTGCTGTACGGACCTCTGTCCCTTCCGTGAGCTCTTTCTTGAAACCTGTGAGAGAAATTAGCATCTATTGATGGAAAGTGGGAGGCAACAGTGATACACTGGAAGCAGCTCTGGATTAGAAAATAGGACTGCGCATGTTGATTCTAGCAGTTACATTGTACACTTGTTGAAAACCCTACAAACTAATCAATTTTTGTCTCTTAGCTTCTTTAAATGCCAAGTAGAACCAACAAATGCTTCCCCAAGGAGTTGTTAGGAAGACAGCTGAATGATGATGAACTGACTATGTAGAAGCACTTTGTTAATATGTCACATATAATAAATGAGAGATATTTTGTATAAAACTCTAGCCAGTTTAACTGGAGATTTCTTTTTCAGAGGTAGACATTCTTTGGCTATCTTTTAGTATTTTCATCTCACATTACCTTCTTTCCTGAAACAAAACAGTTAATCCCAGGTGAAGCTTCTTGATCAGTTTTCTGCAGGCTTTCCTGGCAGCAGAGACATCTGTCTTTGTGATAACCATCTGGAAGAGAAGGTGTGAAGATAAGTTTGGATGAATATGATTGACTATATTTGCAGGGGGATCCTATAGGCAGAGTGTGTCTCTTGCTCCTTGAGGATCTGTTTACTGCCTCTAGAAGAAGGGCGCCAGGAGACAGATCTGTCACAGTTATTCCCTCACTCACTTCATCTTTCTCTGGAGATTACTGCCTTCAATTCCACCTCAATTTTCTCCAGTGGTGGAAGGACTAATACCATTTATGGGTCTAAGTCTCTCGCTGGGGCCAGAGGTGCAATTAATAGATTTCTCAGTCACTCACCAGACTTTTGGAATACTTCTTTTTGCTCAATGAGAATTTTGTCAAAGTTCAGGATAAGTGTCTATATTGCAGGAGTTTATTATTCATTTTTGTCTTCTGATAAACTGATTTCAGTGTGGGTTCTGAGGACAGATCCTCCATCCCCGCGAGGAAGAGACTGGCCATTGTAATGGACATTAGTCAGTAGGTCTATGCAGTTTCACAGAAATCATTCTTTCCCAGACCACTGTGCCCCCTAATGTGACCTTTCTCTCTCTTCTTTCATGAGAATTTCTGAGTCACAACAGCTCCGCTGAGGAAGGCTTTTTCTTCTGGGACACTCAGATGCCCTGAGGAATCTCAAGAGGGTCATGGCAGTGCCATTTGGCTCCATGTGCTGAGAGGCTACCACTGGCCATTGTTGACCTTCAAATTTTCTTCACCCAAGTCATAGGGATATATTTTTGCAAGTGATTATCCATTCATATTCTTTGAAGGAATTTTCATCTTCAATATCTGATTTTTGTTTAGAACCTTCAATGTTTTCTTAGTCCATAGCTTCAAGTTAAAGGCTTTACTCTGGTCATAAGTCTCCAGCAACACACTATGGCCTATCTTTCAAATCTTGCCTCAAACTCTCTTGTACATTTCCCTGTGCTCCAGCCATACATATGTATATACAGAATTCCACCATGTATTTTTGTGGTGAGTCATTTTGTCCTCTGAGAGGCAAAAAAGAACACCCTGATTCTGAAAGCTGAGGCCCAAACTCTGTGGAGTGGTAGTCCAGGTCTTGAACCTATGCATGTACAAGGTTTGCAAAGTCATTGTGGGCAAGAATATCAGTATGCCTATTTTTTTCTTTTATCTTCCAAACCCTTCCCTATTTCCTCTCCCAGTCTGTGGTTTTTATTTCCATTGTTCTGAAATTGTTTTTACAGAGAAAAATATATTCATTTTGATGAGGTATAGTTTATCAACTATTTCTTTCATTATTATGACTTTTGTAGTTAGAAAGTTATTATTTTACCCAAGATTATATAGATTTTCATCCTTGGAATTTTCAGTTAAGTCTCTGGTCTACTTTTATTTCACCTCTGTGAAGGGTGAAGGTTGTACCTAAATTCATTTTCTTCATTGCATTGATGTTTGACAAAGATCAGTTGACTCTATTTATCATGATCTATTTCTGGGTACTCTTTTATTCCACTGATCTTGTTAAATGGTACCACAGAAATGGAGCAAAGGCATACGAGAGAGGAGAGTCAGGTGAAACAAACAGCTTTTCCTTCCCATTGCAGTGGGGTGACTGCATCAAGTTAGCACTCAGAGTATCTGACTGATGATTCCAGTTTTGCTTCTTCTTATATAATTTTTTTAACTGTCAACCCATTTTGATGGCTAGGTCTGATTTAATAGATGGTCACTTTCCTGTTAACAATTAAGACAAAGCTTGATTAAGTTGAGTGCCCATCGCTGAATCAGACTGTTAGTTACATCATCCAGGAGTAAGTATAACCTGATAGTCATTAGCTTCAAAGGGTCAAGGAAGCAGCCTAAGAAGAGTAAATGATTTACATTTTTTTTTTTTTGCATTTTAATTGTTTCCAGCAGCAGTGTAAACAGTGCAAACAGTGTCCTTTTACATTTCAACTAAGTTCTCTGTGTAAATAGTGCCCTTAGCAGGCAGAGTATTCTAACTCACATGGGCTAGTGGCTAGGGTAAATGATCTTTACTGACAGGGACCAAGCTTACGATAGCCATTTCTAAAACACTCTATTTTGATATTAAGTTTTTCTAATTTACTTGTTTTTCCCCAACAATTTGTCTATTCTTTCACCAATGCCACGTTCAGTTTCTGTAGGTTTACAGAAGTCAGTCCTCAAACTTTTTGTTCATTTTCAATTTTGTACTGGCCATTCTGAGTCTTTGTTGATATTCATAAAAATCTTGCTGGGATTTAATAGGGAATTCAATGAATCTTAGACCAGTTTGGGAAAAATTGAAATCTTGATTGCATTGAATCTTATTATCTGTGAACATAAAATATCTATTTAGTTTTTGATATCTTTCATTAGAGTTTTGTACTTTATATGGATCTTATACATATATTGTTAGCTTTATTTTTAAAGATATTAATGCATATAGTACTTTGATTTTCAAATTGTTTGTTTATTGCTGATATCAGGAAAAACAACTAACTTTTAAAATTATTTTTTATTTTATAAACTTGCTAAAATGGTTTATTACTGTCAGGAGAATATTTTGTCACTTGTTTTGAATGTCATCTGAAATCAAACACAGATATGTTTCTTATTTACATTAGACTCATTGAATGAGTTAGAAATTATTCCTTCTGCTTCCACTCTCTGACCCTGAGTATAAATGATTGGCATCATTTTCTTTAGAATGTTTGGTGGAATATCTCAGCATGGTGCCTTCTGTTTTGGGAAGAAAATTAATAATTGATTGAATATTCAATCAGTTATTACACAGATTGTATGCCCTATACAGATTGTATGTCTCTGCTTGTGTGTTTTTTAGTACATTATTTCTTTTAAGGAATTGTTCCATTTCATCTAGGTTATCAAATGCCATTGTTTATAGTATTTTTTTTATTATTTCTATATTGTCCAGGGAATCTGTCTTGATATCTTCTCTCCTATTCCTTTAAAAATATGTCAATTAACCTATTTCTTTATATTATTGTATGTTTGCAGAGCATATTAACTATGTTCCTTTTGAGAAATAGGTATATATGCATATTGTATCTTGGTCATTTTTACTTCTCTTAATTCCCCATTCCCTACCTTCTCCTCTCTACTACTGATAACTTTTTTATCTTCAAATTACTATCTCTCCATTATTGTGCTCTTTAATTTATTTATATTTGGGCCTCACATATTAGAGAAATCTGGCAACATATAATCTTCTATATCTGATTTATTTCACTTAGCATCATGGTTTCAAGGTCCACCAAGTTTTCTTTTCTTTTCTTTTCTTTTTTTTTGAGACAGGGTTTCGCTTTGTGGTTCAGGATGACCTGAGCTCAGCCTCAAACTCTCATCACAGAAATCCTCCTGCCTCTGCCTCCCTAGTGCTGGGATTAGAGGTGTGAGCCACCACACCTGGCACTGTGGTATGTGGTACTGGTTGCTGCTGGGCATGAGTCTCCATCCCAGTATGGTATGCGGTTACCGGGTATGGAACCCGGGTCCTTGCGCTTGCAAGACAGGCGCTGGAACAACTGAGCTGACTCCCTGGCCCTAAAAATTTTTTTTTTCAATCTTTTTCAGAGTTGTATAGCTTTACTTCTTAGGTTAATTCTCATGTACATGATACATAAGATTTAGTGAAGTTTTTGAGCTCCCCAATGGGGTTGTTTTGCTAATTTCTTGCCATTATTAGTGTACAAGGATGCTATTGATTTTATGTATTGTTTTACATCTGGCTACTTTTCTAACTTTATTAGTTTTAAGAGTGCTCTTAAAGAGTGGAGTTTTTTGGATCCTCTATGTAAAGTATATTATCACAGCAATATATATGTACATTATCTATGTTTGTAGTGGCATAGTTTGTAAAAGTTCAATTTTGGAAACAACCCAATGCCCATTAACTGGTGACTGGACAAAAAAGATGTAATTTGTTTTTTGAGAGAGGATAGTCTCACTTTGTAGCCCATGCTAGCCTCAAACTCATAACAATCCTCCTGCCTCTGCCTCCCAAATGCTGACGTTACAGGTGTGAGCCACGATATCCGGCATTGCGGTATGTGGCGGACTGAGCTCAGGACCTTGTGCTTGTCTGGCAGATCCCAGAACCACTGAACGAAATCCCCAGACACTGGATGTGATTTTTAAAAAATAAAATGGAGTACTCTTCAGCCATAAAAAATGATAAACTAGAGAAATTTATAAATAAATAATTGGATGTTGAAGTAATACTCATAAGTGAAATAAGTAGGACATAGATGTATAAATATTAAACTGTCTCTCTGGTGTGAGAAATGGAAAGTGTAAATGAGGGCCAAAATATATAAAAAATAATGTGAATAGGGAACAAAAGTTCTAAGGGAAAGGGATATAGGAGGGGTGGGGGAAAGGAAAGAAGGGAAAAGGAAAGAAATCTTTGGTAAAGAGGGAGGGAGGGGGGAAGGATGGGGAATGGGAAAAAGCAAGAGCTAAGACATCCTCATAAGCGAAATATAAACAGGTCACAGATGTGTAAATATCGTATCTTTTCTCTGGTATGAGAAAATGAAGTTGTAAATGAGATGTAGTGTGTATAGTTGATATTGTGAAATAGAAAATATTTAAAAAGAAAGAGGGTGTAGGGGTAGGGGAAATGAATATGGTAATAATAAAGAAAAAAGGAAACAAAGATTAGGTATATAGTGGGTGGGGGGTTGCAGGGTGGGGGAAGAGAAAAATGAGAATCAAGTCGTGTCATATTCTGGTACAAATTCTAAAAGTTGAATGTGATGATGATGTATATTCATAATGTACCAATAAAGATAATTTAAAGAAAAACAAGAGCTAAGATATATCATGTAAAAGTATAAATTCTCAGTAATGAATGTGATCATACCGTGTACCTAAAATGTACCAATAAAGTTAATAAAAACAAACAATGAAATTTGAGGGGAAAGAATCATGTCATCTCCAAATAAGCATACTTTGACATATATATCATGAGATGCTTGGAGATGGAAAAGGTAGTAATTTCTACTCTTTTAGAAAACAAAGGGAGAAATCACCAGAGGACATAGAGCCTGTAAGAAAGGAGAATCAGCACACAATAGTCTCTTGCTGCTGTTTTTCTGGTGGTGATAAATTGATCCTCACAGGGCACACAGCAGAGATCACTCCCAGGAGGCTCTGTGTATGACATCCCTACTTCCTCCAGCAAACACAGAGGGACCGGCACCCTATTTCTACTCCCACACTTCTTGATAGTTATAAAAATAGAAATTACTTCTATCTGTTCTTCAGGTAAATCCAGCACTACAGAGTAATTTATCGCTTGGATTTCTTCTAGTCCACTATGGAAGATGAAGTGATGCTTAGAGAAGAAAATAAGCCTATCAGATCTGGAAAAATAATCGCTCTCTAAATAAGACTGCCTTATATCTTGCTTGATTTTCATGGTATGTAACAATATCCCCAAGACTGCTAAGTGTGAGCCCTATAGGACATACTTCCTATGTGTCTTGTTATTCAAGACCTTAAGGAAAAAACATTTTGGTGAAAGTGCTACTCGATTTTACAGTTGGAGAAATTGGGAAATAGTTTATATAATTGAATAGGCAAGGTTTCTGCAGTGGTGAAGCATAGCCTATTATTTAAACCCTGTATTTCTTACTCCAAATCTATTGCTTTTCCTCCTGTACCTCAATTGTTTACAATATCTTATTAATAAGGAATTTTCTGTAGTGCTTTGCAGAAATGGGACAAGTATGCTGACCTCCCACTCATTTGAATTGAAGCCACTGGCTATGGTGTTGAAGTCCAATGCGCTATGTTTCCACCGTTATATATTCACTTATTATCCTTGGAACTAAAGTGTAATGTTAAAGAAATTAAATACTGTTCATTCAGATTCCATATTTATCATAGGACCTGAGTTTTAAACTGGTTTTAATCCCAACTTTCTAAGGTATAATGAAGATATAGGGTTTTTTGGGAATGGAAATCAGAGCAAGCATCTTATATGCATAAGAACAGCACTAAAGCCAATATACTAATATTAATTCTGCCTTCTGCATCCAATTTGGAGGAATCTGCCTGCTCTTTGGGCACCTCCTGCTCAACATGTGTCAACTGATCTACTGGACAGTTGATCTACTGATCTACTGGAAGCCAAGTAGTAAAAGGTGAGAATCCAAAGCTCTTGCTGGTGTATCTGCTTCCTCACTCACTGTCAATTTGGTTAAAGCAGCATGAAATGATGATGGTGAAGGGAATCCCATATGAGCCCTCTTGTTTTCTAGGGCAGCATGTCAGACTCAGAGCCGGGCTGTCCTCAGGACAGCTGGTATCGATCTTTTGGATTCATGCAGAAGTGAGAACATATGAGAATTAAGTTGTGTCTTATACTGGTACAAATCCCCATTATGGAGTGCAAGCATGATGTGTATATTTAATGTACCAATAAAGATAATTAAAAAAAAAAGAAGTGAGAACATATCCTACTCATGCTTTTATCTAGGTAACAGTTGTAACAAAAATATTTTCTTTAGATGAATGAACTCATGATGCCATCTATACTTGATTATATTTTGAATAAAAGTAAATATTTTGTAGTGAAAAAGGATTAAAAACCAAATAATTGTTCTTTGCTATGTTAAAAAAAACTTTCAAGAAGTTAAAATAAAACTACTTGTTTGTCTTAGAATTTTCATCTTCTCCCTTCTAATTTTGCCTCAAAGGCCTCTGGACCATAATTCTCATTTGCAGTCATCTGAGTTGGACCTGTTCAATCATCACAACATTAAATTTCACTTTGCCTCCTTTCAAAGGAATTCCACTTTGAATACTGTAGGAGTGTCCACAACATTATTTCTTTTGCTTATTGGTTCCTCAAACTTTATTTCACAGGTTTATCTGATTTTGAATGAACTAGTTGGCATCTATTTATGACAGTATAAAGATAATCTTGTCAACAAATATTTATGAGATACCTGTTATCTTCTTCAAACTGTGATGGGCAATGGAGTGTTTTGAGTGAAATTGAAAGACAAGAGGAGTAAAGACCTTGATTCCTGAAAGTACTTGATCCATCAGGAAGTTAAAAGTGCCAGTGTGATTTTACCTACATATTGTGCAGAAAATGCCAGGTGTGCATATATGGGAGGATGAGTGTTCATACGTGTGTGTATGTGTCTGTGAACAGCAGAAAGGCACATCTCAAGCCTAAACAAACTTATTACTTTCTGAAATTGGCTCCAAAGATCAGTCAGTTCCACAGAGCAAGATGACTCCCTCTGCTCACTTCTAGCTCTCCTGCCCACTTGTAACAAAGCTACTTGTTTTTCTAGGAGCTGATTGATTCCTCAGTAAAGTGGATAGTCCTGGTCTCTCCCTTAGAAATGTACAGGAAAGGAAGAATGAAACAATGGTCAGTGAACCCAACTTGACCTGGTATCTATTTTTACATAGCCACAGGCAAATAATGGTTCCGGTAGGTTGAAATATTTTTCTTAGAAAATGTTCACAGTACACAAATTTCTAATCCTTGTGGGAAATTGGGATACATAGAGAGTAAATCTTATTTTAAATTTAACTTTAACAAAATTATAGAATAAAATATTGTGAAATAGGAAAAAGTATATAAAATTTAAGTTTTGTTGCACTTGAAGTTTTATTGGAACACAGCTACATGCATTCATTTATTAATATCAGTGGCTGCTTCTGTTCTACTGCCAAAGAGCATAGTTTTTATGTTTTATCTTTATTGGTACATTAAATATACACATCATGATTACACTCCATAATGGGGATTTGTACCAGTATAAGACACAACTTAATTCTCATTTTTTCCCATAGCCCTACCCACCCTACCACCCTCCCATATACATAAAATTTGTTTCCTTACTTTTTTGTTACAATCTCAACATTTTCCCCCTTCACCCTATTTTACATTGAACATTTTCTATTTCACAATATATAACATACAATGCTAGGACTCATTTACATCTTCATTTTCTCATACCAGAGAAAAGATGCAATATGTACCTATCTGTGACCTATTTATTTCACTTATGAGGATATCCTCAATGTATGTCCATTTAAGTAGAAATGATTCAAACTTATCATTTTTTATGGCAGAGTAATACTCCATCCTGTAGAAGAACCACAGATTTTTAATCCAGTCTCCAGTTGATGGGCACTTGGGTTGTTTCCAAGATGTAGCAATCACAAATTGGGCTGCTATAAACATGGGTGCAAATATGTCTCTGTGATATGAGTCTTTTAATTCTTGTGTGTATATACCTAGCAGGGCAATGGCCAGGTCAAATGGGACTGCCAAACCTAGCTTTCTGAGGATTCTCCAAACTGATCTCCACAGGGGTTGTATGAGTCTACAGTACCACCAACAGTGGAGAAGGGTTCCTTCTTCTCCACAGCCTCACCAACATTTGCTGTTGGCTGAATCTGAAATGGCAGCCATTCTATGTGGAGTGAGATGAAATCTCAATGTTGTTTTCATCTGCATCTCTTGAATGACTAATGATGATGAGCATTTCTTCATATGCTTCTTAGCTGCTCTTACTTCTTCCTCTGAAAAATATCTGTTCATTTCAGATGCCCATTTTTGAATTGGGTCATTAAATTTGGGTGGGCTGATCTTTTTGAGCTCTTTATATATTCTAGATAGTAGCCCTTTATCTGAGGAACAGCTGGTAAAGATTTTTCCCACATTGTTGGTTGCCTATTTGCACTGTTGGTGGTTTCCTTTGCTGTGCAGAAGCTTTTTAGAAGAATGAGGTCCCATTTGTTGATTTCCTCAGCCAATTCCTGTGATATAGAAGGTTTGTTCATGAAGTCTTTCCCTAAGCCAGTGTCTTCAAGAGTTTTACCTAACCTGTTTTGCAGTAGGTTTAGAGTGTCTGTTTTAATATTTAGGTCTCTTATCCACTTTGATTTTAGCTTGGTACACTGTGAAAGAGTTAGATCTAGTTTTAGTCTTTGGCAAATTAAAGCCCAGTTTTTCCAGCACCATTTGTTAAAGAGGCTATCTTTCCTCCATTGAGGATTTTTGGCTCCTTTGTCAAAGATGAGGTGTCTCAGTGTATCTGGAGTAGTTTCTGGATCTTCTAGTCTACTCCATTGATCCTCAGGTCTGTTACTTTGCCAGTATCATGCAGTTTTTATCACAGTGGCTTTATAGTATAGTTCCAGGTTCAGAGTTGTAATACCCCCCACCATGTCCCTGTTGCTTAGAATTGCCTTGGCTATTCTAGGTCTTTTGTGGTTCCAGATGAAAGTTTGGATTTTTTTCTGTAGATCTGTGAAATATGCTGTTGGGATTTGAATCGGCATTGCGTTGAATGTGTAGAGTAGTTTTGGGAGTATAGCCATTTTGACGATATTTGTTCTTCCTACCCAGGAGCAAGGTATGTCTTTCCATTTTTTGCTATAATCTTCTATCTTCTTTTTCAGAGTGCTATAGTTTTCAGAGTAGAGGTCTTTCACCTCCTTTGTTAGACTGATTCCTAGGTATTTTATTTTTGGGGGGTGCTATTGTGAAAGGGACTGACTCTCCAATTTCTATCTCAGTGGGTCTACTGTTTGTGTATACGAAGGCTATTGATTTTTGAACGTTGACCTTGTAACCAGCTACACGGCTAAAATTGGCGATTAGGTCCAGCAGGTTTTTTTTATTTTTTAATTTTTTATTATTGGTCCAGCAGTTTTTTAATTGAGTTTTTCGGATCCTCTAGATAGAGTATCATGTCGTCAGCAAATAATGACAATTTAACTTCTTCTTTTCCAATCTTTATTCCTTTTATTTCTTTCTCTTGCCTAATTGCTATGGCTAATATTTCCAGAACTATGTTGAACAGAAGTGGTGAGAGAGGACATCCTTGTCTTGTTCCTGATCTTAGTGTGAAAGGTTTCAATTTTTGACCATTTAGTATGATACTGGCTGAAGGTTTCTCGTAGATAGCTTTTATTAGTTTGAGATATAGACCATCTATTCCAATCTTCTGTTGAGTTTTGAACATGAAGAGCGTAGTTTTGACAGAGATGATTTCCACAAATCTAAACTATTTACTAAAAAAAGGCTTACATTTGATGCAAAGCATTGCAGAGATGGACACTGTTTCTACTGAAATACCAACAGGCACTTGTGTGATCAGGTATAAAGACCACCAGCAGGAGCAGGTTAGCACAAGGGGATGATTTGCACCCTGATATTTCTCTGTTGGACAGTTTCTTCAGTATGCCCGATATTATATATGCAGTGTTACATCAGGAGAGTATAGGTGTACTCTTTCAAAAATAGTTTGTGTGTATATTCTACTTAATAAAATCACACATGAGTCTGGAGATATTAATATGAGTGAAATCGAAGTCTTTTGGTTGGAAATTGTATTTTATTCCAAATAAATTAGGAAGCTTATTGCGAGAGAAGAAGAAACTAATTCAATGCTCTTTTATTAAAATCATTATGGCTGTAGCAAAAATAAAACGCTGTAGAGGAGCAATATATTTATGCACAGAGCTGCAATGATTTCACTTCTAAAGAAAATGGAAGAAATATTTTTTTGTGAGGATATATATGCATATGTACATACATGTTTCATTATCTATACTCATGATGGCAAGTAAATTGAAAAGTTGAATTCCAGTGAATAAATAATACTCTTAAACCCACAATGAAAATGTGAATAGACAGAAAGAATAAATTTTACATATTTAGAACAGTTATTGATGTTGATGTGTTTTCTTTCCCATGGTTATTTCCTTATAAATTTGAGTCTCATCTTATGTACTCTACCATTTAGCGATTGCTTGGATTTCTACAGCTCATAGACACATGAAAAGCTTTCACAGTCCCAGCAACTCCAGCACCATCACTGGATTCATCCTCCTGGGCTTCCCCTGTTCCAGGGAGGGGCAGATCCTCCTCTTCGTGCTCTTCTCTGCTGTCTACCTCCTCACCCTCATGGGCAACGCTTCCATCGTCTGCGCCGTGCACTGGGATGTGAGACTGCACACACCCATGTACATCCTGCTGGCCAACTTCTCCTTCCTGGAGATCTGGTACGTCACCTCCACGGTCCCCAACATGTTGGCCAACTTCCTCTCAGACTCCAAGGTCATCTCCTTCTCTGGGTGCTTTCTGCAGTTCTATTTCTTCTTCTCCCTGGGGTCCACTGAATGCTTCTTCCTGGGAGTCATGGCATTTGACCGGTACCTCGCCATCTGCAGACCTCTGCGCTATCCATCCATTATGACCAGACGTCTCTGCACCAATCTTGTGTTAGGCTGCTGGATATTTGGTTTCCTGTGGTTTTTGATTCCTATCATCTTCATCTCCAAAATGTCCTTCTGTGGATCCAGAGTCATTGACCACTTCCTGTGTGACCCAGGTCCTCTGTTAGCCCTCACGTGCACAAAAGATGCTGTGATCGAGCTTGTCATCTCCACCTTAAATGCTTTACCTCTTGTTATTCTCTTGCTTTTTATCACGGGGTCTTATGCTTTGATCCTAAAAGCTGTGTTGAAGGTTCCTTCTTCAGATGGGAAAAGAAAGGCTTTCAGCACATGTGGGTCTCACCTGACTGTGGTTTCACTGTTCTATGGCTCCATACTTGTCATGTACGGGAGCCCCGCATCTGAGCGTGACACAGGGATGCAGAAGATTGTGACGCTGTTCTACTCCGTTGTGACCCCTCTCCTTAACCCTGTGATATACAGTCTCAGGAACCAAGATATGAAGAAAGCCCTGCAGAAACTTCTGAGGACAGAAAAGCATTAATTAAAAATGCTTTGGACAATTTAATTGTATTTCAATTATTTTTAGTATTTTTTCTCATTAAAGACTAGCTTATTGATACTTCTAGGAAAAGAAATGTTAAACATACTAAAGGAAATATACAGCCTAGCTCTTGGAACTACCTTAGGAAGATGGAAAAAGTATTGAAGATCAAAATGATATCTAAGATCTTTGAGCAAATCATGAATGCTTTTTACAGTGAATTCCCTTAGCCCAAGGAAGAAAAGGTGCCTGTTTGTTGGAAGCCTCATCAAACGCTTGGAGCACCAACTTCAGATACTTTAAAAACTAGTTTTATATCTGGCGTGGTGAGACACACTTCTTATTCCAGTTCTTGTGAGACTGAGGCAAGCAGATTGCTTCTAGTTCAAGGCCAGCCTGACTGCAAAGCAAGGCCTCATCTCAATCACATAAACAAAACAAAACAAGCCAAAAATAAACCAACTGATTTTTATTGAGGTAATTTTTCATTTAGTGTTGACCAGAATTGAAAACATCTAGGAACATATTTCTGTAATTTTTCTTGGTTCTTGATTCCTTGTCCTTTACTTAATGTGTCTCAATTTTTGTTTTAAAAATGGCCAAGTTTGGGTATTGGTCTTATTGTGCATCTGTGACTATGATAACTCAACTATACACTAGACTGCTGATGAAACTAACCTTAGCAAGTTCTGACCTTCTCTTTATATAATTCCCCTGAAACTTCTGGTTAACTCTTTAGTCTCAGAGCTACAGCTTTTCTTATATTTATCAAAATTTAATTATGTACATAAACAGTTTAGAAATCTGAAACTTCTTTGAAGAGATATTACGCTATGTTTTGAGGCTCACTTCTCTGTTGTCCTCCTCTTTCCAGGATTTGTTCTTCCAACAACACTTCTTGGACAGCCACAAACTCCAGATCCTCCCTCTGTCCTTAGTTCAGAGAAAATATTGCTTCTTACACACACACACACTCTCTCTCTCTCTTTCTCTCTCAATCTCTCCCTCCCTCCCACTCCCTTCCATTTTTGCCCACTTTGTCCCCTTCTGTATATTACCCCACCCCAGAACTCTCAGATGTTACTGCAGAAAAGTCATGGTAAAATGGAAGCCACTCCCCTACTCTTCTCTTCATTTTGGAATTGTAGACTTGGAAGTCTTATCCATGGCAATTGCTCTCCACTGCCTTCAAATCGCTGTTTTATATAATTTGTCAATATTTGTAGTATCTTTCAAATTATTTTTGATTTAATACATGCTACCCAATCACAACCATATCCAGAAGGTCTCTTCTATTTCCAGCCATTCTCACTACTTCCCTCACTCTCAGAAAACAATTTTGTAGCATAAGTGTGAAAAACCTCACAAATTAGAAAGACACATGAGCCCAGAGACTGGCATAAAATGTGAATCTGGGCTGTGGACCTGGGTTTCATCCATGGTTACCAGCTCCAAATCTGGGAGAGTCAGGAACTGCAGACAACTTACTTGGATTATGATTTGTACTTTTGGGTGTCTGCCCTGTCCTGTGGGATCAGCTACTGGGATTATTGCAGACATCTGCCCTACCCTGTGAGATTTTAAACTACAAAAATTACTGCACTAGGATTATTGGCCTTAAGACTTGCTTGGACTTACTGGGATTTAAGGATGTCTACCTTGTGCTATGTAATCTTCAACTACAGGGATTATTGTGGGACAGCCCTGTCTTTTTTTTTTTTTTTTTAATCTTTATTGGTACATTAAATATACACATCATGATTGCATTCCATAATGGGGATTTGTACCAGTATAAGACACAACTTAATTATCATTTTTTCCTATAACCCTACCCACACTACCACCCCCCCATATACATAAAATTTGTTTCCTTACTTTTTTGTTACAATCTCAACATTCTCCCCCTTCACCCTATTTTACATTGAGCATTTTCTATTTCACAATATATAACATACAATGCTAGGACTCATTTACATCTTCATTTTCTCATACCAGAGAAAAGATGCGATATGTATCTATCTGTGCCCTATTTATTTCACTTATGAGGATATTCTCAAGGTACGTCCATTTAAGTAGAAATGTGCTAGGATTATGAACTGAAGGCTTGGTACCAAATAAAAATGAGGCAAGCTTGGATTACTGTCTCTTCTGCTCCCCCTTCTGCTGCTATAGTATTTGGCCTTTGCTGCCTCTGCTCAGAGTAGCAATAGTCAAGCCCAGGCTCAGCATTTTTTTCAAAGTTATGACTTTATTGTTGGTTGTTAATCCTTTTGCTGTGAGATTCACAAGGCATTGAAGTTTGCTGAGGATTCTGGCTGCATTCTCTTCTCTGGACTCCCACATCTGAGGACTCTTCTTCAAGCAGAGGGGAAAGGTTACTTAGTTAAATAACACAGAGTTAGAATCAGGACCACAGAGAATAGATTTTCCTTTGGTTTTTATTTTATTTTTATTTTTTCTAAATTATCTTTATTGGTACATTATAAATATACATCATCATTGCATTCAACTTTAAGAGTTTGTACCAGAATATGACATGACTTGATTCTCATTTTTTCCCTTCCTTTCCACCCTGCATCTCTACCATCCACTTTTTACACAATCTTTGTTTTCTTTTTTCTTTATTATTACTACATTCATTTTCCCCTCATTATTTACCCCTACACTCTTTCCTTTTAAATATTTTCTACTTCACAATATCATCTATACACACTACAACTCAGTTACAACTTCATTTTCTCATATCAGAGAAAAGACACTACATTTACACATCTGTGACCTGTTTATTTTGCTTATGAGGACGTCCTCAAGGTACATCCATTTGAGTATGCATGACTCAATCTTATCATTTTTAATGGTGGAGTAAATACTCCATTCTATAAAAGAATCTTCTTTATCCAGTCTCTAGTTGATAGACATTTGGGTTGTTTCCAAGACTTAGCATTCACAAACTGAGCTGCTATAAACATGGGTGCACATATGTCTCTGTGAAATTACTCTTTTAATTCCTTTGTGTATATGCCTAGCAGAGTGATGGCCAGGTCAAATGGGACTGCCTATTCTAGTTTTTTGAGGTATCTCCACACTGTTCTCCACAGAGGTTGTACAAGCCTACATTCCCACCAGCAGTGGAGAAAGGTTCCCTTTTCTCCATAGTCCTTTGCTTTTTAAATGTGACACCCAGCATTAGTAGATCAGAACAAATATTTACGCAGGATTTGTGTTGAAAACTTGAGCTGGTTCTTCAACTCCCTCCTAGGCCTTGAGGGAAATAGTATCCTTTGCTTTTATTAATCAATTATTTATTTATTTATGAGCCACAGTTTTACTCTATAATTTAGGCTGGTTTTGAACTCCCTAAGTAGCCCGGCTAGACCTCTTACTTAAAGTACAATTGTTGGGATTATAAGCATGCACCATCCCATGCAGCAGCATCCTATTGTTGAAATACCTTCACAGATCAACATACATACTTCTCAAATGAAGATAATGGATTAGAAATCAGGGATCAGCTTACCAAGGATGACAATTTTAATGAGAAAAAACCAAAAATTAATGATATAACTTATTTCAGTAGCTTGTCATACTTTTCTTTTGTAGTTAATATTATATTTCTATGTTTAGAACTTAGCACTTATTTGCCAGTCACATGACAATGCTGTTAATTAATATAATGTGTGAGATGAATGACACACCAATAATAGAAAGAGTGAAAGAAAATAAATAGATAATGCCCACAAACAGCTCTTAAGTATGTGCTAAAAACACTAACTCATTGATGAAAAAAAATGAAGCAGAACAGGACCAGACTAGTGCAACATTTTTTTTTTTAATTATCTTTATTGGTACATTAAATATACACATCATGATTGCACTCCATAATGGGGATTTGTACCAGTATAAGACACAACTTAATTCTCATTTTTTTCCCATAGCCCCACCCACCCTACCACCCCCCCATATATATAAAATTTGTTTCCTTACTTTTTTGTTACAATCTC
>PVIR01029927.1:0-20241 GCA_004026965.1 Petromus typicus
CCAGATCGGAGAGCCAGGTGCCCACCCTAGACCTGGGGAGGCCGCGGAGCCTTGAGATCTGCTCCTCTGTCCTACGGGGTGAAATCAGGAGTCAGGCCTGGGTGATGTGAGTTGGAGGGCCCAGCAGGCTTTCCTCCCTGTAGTGTCAGCCTGCCGTGCCCAGACGTAGGCCTGGGATGGTGATGGGGACAGCCCTGGCTGTTGCCCATCATGCACAGCCTCCTGGGGCAGTGGAGAGCTCCGACTGCAGCCCCTCCCTTCCCTGGCCCTGCAGGAGGAGGACACCCTGGTCCGCTGGGTGTCCGTGCTGGGCAATGTGGCTGACCAGCTCTACTACCCGTGTGAGCACGTCGCCTGGGCCGCCGACGCCAGGGTCCTGCACGTGGACTCTGCCTGGTGGTGGACACTGAGCACAGCTCTCTGGGGCCTCTCCTTGCTCCTGGGGGTGGCCAGGTAAGTGACCTGGTAGAAGCTGTCGGCTGGGTGGGGGTGGCCGCCTCCCGAATCTGCCTCCTGTTGTCCTGTGTGAGCTTGCTGTTGGTTTCTGTAATGAACCTTTAAGCAGCCCAGTTACTGTCCTCCATAACCCCCAGAACGCTGTGTACAGTCCTAGAAATCCGGAACAGGCTTCCAGCTGTGTGTAGGGCTGGTCCATCTTGGAGGCTCAGGGGGAAAATCCGGTCCCGCCTGCCCCAGCTCCTAGTGGTAGCCTTGGGTCGCAGCGTCCTGTGCTTGTAGTGGTCCTCCTGCCTCTGCCTCCTGCGTGCTCTGATGACAGGCATGCGCCACCATCCTCGGCTTCCCTCCTCCCTGTTCAGAGCCAGCAGCAGATTCTGCAGTTCCCTGAAGCAGAAATGACCCTGGGGCCTGGAGGGAAGCAGAGGCCTCAGAGCAAACAGCCAGGCGCTTCCCAAAACTTTGGTAGTTTCTAGAACTCCCTGACAGACAGCGGTTCCCGCCCCCTGCGTTTTGCTTTGCAAACCTGCCCATCGGCTTGTGCAGCGGCCTCACCCAGAGCCAGGCCAGGCCATCCTGCACTCCAGGAGGCTGAGGCAGGACATTTGACCATTTCACAACTTAGCAAAACCCTGCCTCAAAACGTAAAAACAGAAAATGGGTGGGGTGGGGCTCCCATAGAACAGGCACTGGGACCCCCCAGGCCTGAGATTCAGTGGTGGAGACAGCTCCCCAGCCCTTGGAACAGGGACGGCTGCCGCAGCCTCTGGAGGGAGGCTGTGTCGCAGTTCACGTGCCTGGCTGCGGGCCGTGATGTAGAAGATATGAGGGGGCGGTGCGGGCACGCCTGCCGGTCTCCAGCCCGCGCCTTCGGGTGTGCCAGGCCAGCACCTGCGGCCATGCCCTGGAGAGGGCTGGCAGCCTGGTCCGCCAGCAGGCCAGTTGGACCGCAGCCTGGCTCCGTCTGTCAGCTGAGTCCTCCGGGCCGTGCCCGTCCCTCTGCCGTTGCAGGTCCCTGTGGATGGTGCTGAAGCTGAGGCGCAGGCTGCAGAGTCCTGAGGCTGGCTTCACCAGGTTCGAGGCCTGGGCCTGGTCAGGGAGGCACCGGGCGGGGTCCCGGTGACACCAAGCTGTGCACCCAAGGGGCTCTGGGTGCCTTTTACAGATGGGGAACCCAAGGGTTGCTAGAACAAGGACTCGTGGGCCAGCCTTCGTGGCCCCGCCCTGCGCCCCGTCCATCTCTGGGAGCCCCGAGGATGCGCGGGCTGTGGCGGGACTGGTCCCGGGGAGGGCTGTTCTCAGTCCCTGCCACCCTGTCCCCACAGCCGGCTGCCCCGGAGCAAGCGGAGGGCCGTGGCGGAGCAGATGCGGTCGGAGGTGGTGACGCTGCTCAGCAACCTGGCCGACCTGGCCAACGCCGTGCACTGGCTGCCCCCCGGTGTCCTGTGGGCCGGCCGCTTCCCGCCGTGGCTGGTGGGCCTCATGGGTACCATCTCCTCCCTGCTCAGCGTCTACCAGGTGTCGCAGACTCACGGCCAGGCCGAGGCTGGCAGCCCGTGACTCAGGCTGGGAGCAGGAGCCGCGCTGACCCAGCGGAAGGACCCTCCCTCTGGCCGGAGTCCTGGGCCGGGAGCTGCGTCTTTAATTGAGTAGCCTTGTGCCCCCTGGAGGGCATGCACCCCAGGCTGTGCCCTGGCCTTGGTGGGGAGAGCACCTCAGGCCATGAGGGGAGTACTCCGGGGGCTGCTGAGCCAAGGCGGAGCTCGTGAAAGGAGGGACCCCCGTGCCCTGGGCAGGGAGCAGGGGGGAACTCACTCCCTGGCCTCCTGTGTGCGGGAAGGGCAGGGGAGAGCCAGAGTCAATTAAACATCCTGGTGCTGGTTCCTAGTGCAGTGTGAGGTGCCGTCATTACAGCAGAGGCTCTGGGCCTCGACGCACAGTCAGAAGCCACCCCTTGCCCTGGGCGGTCACTCTCCACGCCAGGCCGAGCTGTGCCCCACCTGTGCCAGGGTGCGCCTGGGCCTGGAGCTGCCGGCCCGGCCCAGCCTCGGAGTGTTTGTGGACTCCAGGCTCGGCCCGGAGTCCGAGGACACGCCTGGTTCCAGTGTGCCATCTCTGCTGAGACAGCTTAGCGTGGCTGAGCTGGGCCCCTCCCGGCTCCCAGGGCGACCGCGGTGCTGGGGTGAGGACTCCGCCAGCTGGAGCCCGAGAGGCCTCGAGGGAGGCACCTGGTCTGGTACCCAGAGGGAGGAGGGCCTGCCGCACAGGGGCAGAGCCCTGCCGGAAGGGCTCGGGGGCTAGCATGCCGTTGGTGCTTCCAGGAAAGACGGCCAGCTGACCAGCTCTGCGTTCAGTACCGAGGAGGAGCCCAGGAGTGTTGTACCGCTGACTTACATCCTCAGCCCCGACAGGGCCTCCCTAACTCACCCAGGAGTGGGGCTTGTGACCGGGCTTGTGACTCTCCTGCCTCAGCCTCCCTGAGGCAGTGCTGAGACTAGACACAGGTCCCTGGGCCTGGCTTGTTTTTCATTTTTTTAGTTGTGTTCCTTTCTGTGTTGTGGATTGAAGCCAGGGCATCACACACGCTAACCACACACTCTGCCTCTGCGCTTCACCCCCACCCGAAAGAGCAGTTCACCCCCACACCCTAACGGTGTACAGCTCAGTGGTGGTCCATGGACTGTCAAGCTGCTGTCGCCTGCAACGAGCTCTGCAACATTCACCACCTCTAAAAGGGAAACTTGGCTGGGATGTGGCTCAGCAGTTCTGGTTTCTGCCCTGCAACTGCAAGGACCTGGTTCGAGCCCTATAGCCACATACAATGCCGGGTGTGTAGACTCACACCCACCAGCAGTCAGTACCATACACCACAGCACGGGACGTGGTGGCTCACGCCTGTAATGCCAGCACTCAGCACGCCAGAGGCAGGAGGACTGCTGTGAGTTCAAGGCTCACCTGGGCCACATAGTTCAGGGCCAGCCTGAACTACAAAGCGAGACCCTGTCTTTAAAAAAATAAAAGGGAAGCTCGTGCCTGTAGCTGTGACCATGTCCCTCTGCTGCCCCCCACGTCTGTACGTTGTTCGGTCCCAGCTCAGTGGTTCCCTTCCGGCTCCCCTGCAGCCCTGTGTCCCCACCTTGGGTCCCGGAAGAACACGTCCTTCCCCAGGGTCGTCTCAGACACTTTTATTGCTAAGATCTGGACTTAAAGATCTAGGTGTTCCCGAAATGCCCCGTGTGAGGAAAGTAATCACTGTGGAAATGACTGTCAGGTGGGCTAAGACCAGGGTCACAGGCACAGAGCTCCGCCCCAGCTCTGCAGACGACATCCGCTCCACAGGACCGCTGGGGAGCCCCGCGCCCCGAGTAGCTTCCCAGCTTCCCTTGCGGGGCGAGCACTGAGGCTGGGGGCGCCCGGGAACTCCCCTTTGCCACAGAGCAGAGCTTAAAGTCCCCTTTCCTAAAGTGCTCTGAATAGCTCAGTACAAAAATATACAACACTGATTCGAACATGGCACAGGCGAGGCTTGGCGGCTGTGGGGACACTGAGGACAGCGCTGCCGACGGGAAGGATGGGGAGACTCGGGCTCTCGGGCAGGAGCTCGGCCGATTGTGGGTGCACACCAGGCTTCAGCTCTGACCCCTCCTGGGCTGCCGCCGCTCTGAGGAGCACCTCCTGGCTTCTCGTGGGTCAGGGCTGTCCCCCGCTGGGCTAGGGAGCATGACCTGGCCCTGGGTGGGGCCCAGGGCCACCCCTTTGGGAACGAGAACAGCCAGTTCGGTTCTGGTCCAGCTGCCATGCCTCGGGAGGGCCCAGGCAGCCAGGAGGCAGTGAGGCTTGAAACGGGGCCCGCACTCGGGGCTGAGCGTGGACCTGACCGCCAACCCCCACTCCACGCTGTAGCTCATGAAAATGGGGTTCCCCAAGATGACCGGCTGTCCCTTCTGGCAGCCCGGAGGACTGAGGACCCCTCCTGTGACACAAGCTACCCTGGCGGCCACGCAGCAGTCACAGCCTCTGCCAAGTGACGGCGCCAGGCCGCTCAGCCTTCAAAGTAAGCTTCCGCGCGCCCAGCGCCTGCCTGAACCCCGAGGGCTGCCCTCAGTGCCCACTGGCTGCCTCTCCATGCCCAGTGGGGGGCTTCTGATGTGCCAGGATCTTGCCAGGATCCTCTGGCCAAGCTCTGGCCATCCCCAGCTTCATGGGAACCCCTGCTCCTTGCTACCTGTGAGAACCTCCTAGGGTCCATGTCACCCCAGCAAATGGTTTAAAATGCTCCTTGATTTAGCGTGAATTCAGCCTTCCAGATATATGAAGAGTAGAGGGAACTACCCAGGCACCAGCGCTAATCCTATAGCAAGAGCCAGGAGGCACCGGGCACCAAGAGGCTGGCAGGCCTGGCCAGGCGCTGCCCAGCGTGTGCTTGGGCGGGGAAGGCAGCTGGGCTGGCGGTCACCCCTAGAGGGTCCCCGAGACAGGGCAGATGGGATGGGGAGGGCACTGGAGCCTCGGCCTCAGAAGAAGATGACGTCTTCTTTGCTCGCTTCCTCGGTGGTGAGTGGTGAGGCTGGCAGCGGCGAGGCTGGCAGTGGCGAGGGGGATGGGGGCATGGCTGGGAAGGATGTTCCCCCGGCCTTGGAGGAGAAGGCATCGGCAGAGACGTCAGCTGGCGCCGGGCTTGGGGCTGGGAAGCTGGGGTCTGGAAGACAGGGGCCCACAGTGTCAAGAGGCTGTGTGGGATGCAGGCGCCCCACAGCTGGGTGGCTGGGCTCACCTGGCGCGGGTACGGAGCTGTGGCTGCCTGGCAAGACGGGGCTCGCCGAGCGGCGGTTCTTGGAGGTATTCTCGTCTTTGCCCATGAACTTGTTAAGCAGAAGCTGCTGCTTCAGGTCGAAGGGTCCTGGAAGACGACGTCTGGGGCTCACTGCAAGGCACTCGAAGCCGCTGACGCCCCGGCCGCGCGACCTGCCTCTCCTGTCTCCTCCCGGGGGTGGCAAGGCCTGCCCGGGCTCTGCGTCCCTCAGGGCCAGGCCTCTCAGGTTCTGCCTCTGAGCACGTGCAACACCTGCCCCCACTTCACTGCGTGGTCCCAGGTGGAGAAGGACACGAGGCCGGTCATTTCACTCTGCCTAAGACAGAGGGCCGAGGGGCGGCCGGGCCACACGGCCATGGCCCAGCTCGTGTGTGCCCCGGTGTCCTCTCTGCTCCCTGGCGGTGCCCATGGCCAAGGCCTCCCAGTGCAGGGCAGGGGACCCTGGAGACCAGCTACCCTGCGGGCCGGGCTCACCTGAGCTCTCCCAGCGCTGGGAGCCCCGGCTCTTGCTGCCCTTGTCCTTGCCCCCCTTGGTGGAGGCGGCCAGCTTGGTGGGGATCTGCTGCTGCACGGCTGTCTGCCGCTGGGACTGGTTGGTGGCACTGAGCAGCTGGATGGGCACCTCGCTCTTCGCCGGCCGGCTCTCGGCCGGGACGCTGTCCCTCCGGGCCACCTGGGGGCGATCCACGGGCTCCAGCCCGGCTCCAGAGAGCGGCAGGGTCATCCGGGCGCCCGAGGGCCTGGCCGGCGCCAAGGGCCCCTCCAGCCCTTCCCCGTTCAAGCTGGCAGGGTGGCTTGGAGGCTGGGCCTGCAAGAGGACTGACATGTCCAGGCTGCTGCGCCTGTCCCACCGCTGGGACGCGCTGGGACCGTCTGAGCCGGGCCCCGAGCCCCCAGCTCCGGAGCCCCCCGGTCCAGCGCCCCCGGCTCCAGGACTCGCTCTTAGCAGAGTCTGTTCCAGACGCAGGGAGACAAAACACACCGGCGGTAGCCAGGCCTACTGCTGTCAGGCACAAACATGCTCACACACGATCACACAACTGGTCACATATGTTCGGGTTTGCACTGGCCGTCCAAACCACTGCTTCTGGTTTTTAAGACGGCTGTTTTGCAGCCTAGCGCTGGCCTTGAGCTCACTGTGTGGGTCAAGCTGGCCTCGAATCTGAGCTGATCCTCCTGCCTCGGCCTACAGAGCGTCGAGACCGCACGCGGCTCCGTGCACTCTCCCGCACACGCACACGCGGGGCGCCCCTCCACGCACCTCCGCCAGCGCCTCGGGCGGCAGCGCCCCCGGGGCCGTGTTCTGCTTCTTCAGCCTGCGCAGCAGCTCCAGGCGCTCGCGCTCGCGCTCCAAGGCGCGCTGGGACTCGCGCAGCCGCTCCAGGTCGTGCTGGTAGGCCTGGCGCTGGCGCTCCAGCTCGGCCTGCTCCTGCTCCAGCCGCTCGCGCAGCTGCCGCGCCTCGCCCTCGCGCTCCTGCAGCCGCGCGCTCGCCAGCTCCAGCTCCTGCCGCTGCCGCGCGCACTCGCGCTCCCAGCGCTGCCGCTCCTGCCGCAGCTGGCTCTGCAGCTTCTCCACGCCCGCCCGCTCCTCGCGCTGCTTCTCGAAGTTGCGCTGCCGCTCCTGCTCCAGCAGCAGGTTCCCGCGCGTCGACTGCAGCCGGAACTGCTTCTCGCGCTCCTGGATGGCGGCGCGCTGTATTTCCACCAGGCTGTCCTGCTGGACGATGGCCGCCTGCGGAGGGGCGGGGCCGATGAGCGCCAATCAAGGCAGGCCGCTCGTCAGGCCCCGCCCTCGCCTCCTAGCTACCTGCAGGCTCAGCAGCAGCTGCGCCAGGGTCTGGATCCGCTGGAGCAGCTGCAGGGCGAGAGGGCAGGTGCCGGGCTCCGGAAGGCCGGGGAGGCCCACACGGAGCCCCGGGGAGGCGCGCAGGCTGCTGCCTACCTCGGACTCCAGAACGGCGGGCAGCCGAGGGCCAGCCTCTGTGGTGGGCGCCTCTACCTGCGGACATCAAACCACAGTGGCAGGGCCTCCATCTGCCCAAGCCTCGCCCTCGGCGCGGTGGCAGACCTGAGCCAGCCCGGGAAGGCACTTACCGCCTGCGGGGGCTCCTCGCCGCCTCCGCCTTGCAGGATGTCGCCGTCCGGGCCACTGCTAGCAGGGCCCCGCCAGTCTCGGGGTCGGGGGTCGCTGCAGACCTTCCTAGCGCTGCCGCCTGGGACCCGAAGCCAAGTGTGAGCCACTGTGGGTCCCACGAGGTCGGGGTGGGGCGCTGGAATCTCCTCTTACACCCGCACCCGGCCTGGGGGTGCCGGTGTTTGCGGCACAGGTGTGGTACACAGGGAGGGGACCCAGGTATCCAGGAGGCTCTGCAGTGTTCCCACCCGCGATACAACCTGGGCGACCATTCCAAGGGCACCCCCAGAAACTGACAGGCGGGCGGCGCTACTCACTCCTGCCCAGGCTTCCGGTACTGTCATAGCCCCCGAAGGTCTCCGCCCTCCGTGGCAGGCCCGCGGCGCTGCCTTCTTCTTCCGCCTGGCAGGTGGTGCTGCCCAGTCGCCTGCAGAGCAGGCTGTGGATGCCCTCGACTGTGAAGGGACAGGACAGGCCAGTCACCCTGCAGAGGGGCGCTGCGCGGTGCTGCACGACCCTCCCTCCTGGCCCACAGGCAGCTCGGGGAGGGCTACGTTAGGGGACCCCTCAGGGCACCTGGGGCGCCTAGTGGCCAGGGACAAAGTGCGCCGCCCTGGCCTGTCTGGACGGCAGCTGGCCACACGAGAGCCTCGGGCGACAAGCAGGCCGGGTGTCAGTCACTTACTCTCGCTCATGGCCGACCTGAGGATCTGCTCCCCTGGCAGGAAATCCAAGGGGTCCCCTCCGCGGAGCAGGCCGCGCGCCGGGCCAGGCTCGTCCAGGCCACTCATCTGCGCCATCTCCAGGTAGATCTGCTGCTTCTCCAGAAGGCTCTGCGCGATCAGCTGGTCTTTCAGGCTCAGGCGCACTGCAGGGCGGGAGGCGAGGTCAACTCTCGGACCCGGCGTCCCAGGCACCCCGCCACACACACTGGGACAGCGTGTCCGTCTGGGTGAAGCCTGTGCCTGGCCAACTGACAGGTTGGGGACAAACCGAGAACCTGACAAGTTAAGAGTTTTCTGATTTCAGGTTACCTGTCAGCCTCGCACTGCAGGGATTTATTTTAATTTTTTTTAGGTTTTTTGAGACAGGATCTCCCTTTGTGGTTCAGGCTGGCCCTGAGCTCAGCCTCAAACTCACATCACAGCAATCCTCCTGCCTCTGCCTCCCGAGTGCTGGGATGACAGGCGTGAGCCACCACGCCCGGCACTGCGGTGTGTGGTACTCATTGCTGCTGGGGTGAGTCTCCACGCCCAGTATGGTATGTAAACCAGGGATCGAACCCGGGTCCTTGCGCTTGCAAGACCGGCGCCGGAACCACGGAGCCAAATCCCCGGCCCCTCTTTTATTTTACTTTATTGGATTTGAGTTTTGAGACAAGGCTGCACTCAGTCACTACATGGCCCAGGGCGGGCTTGAATGCGTGAAGCTCCTGTCAGTGCCGGGATGACAGGCGTGGCCCCACACCCGGCCTTCCTTTGACTGCTGTTGTTTTCTGGGGTACACCCCAGCTCAGGACTATTTTACAAGAACTTCCTTGCTGGGCTTGCCTCTGCGCGTTCCCCCAAAGCTCTCCTTCATTTGTGAGCCTGATCAGTCAATGAACGCAGACATGGTTTTGCGCTGCTCAGAGCCAGCTGTGCCCTCACCGCAGGCAATGCTGTGCCCCTCCTGGGCCCTGAGGCACGAGGACCAGGACCTCTTTTCTTCCTAGGTCCCCAGCCTGTGGAGTGGGGTTATTAGCAACAGAACACCCACAGAACCCCATCACTGTACACACCCCCCAGCTCAAGCACCCAGCACTGATGAGTTTCGACTGCTCTGTGGTCGATTCCTCTATGTTTTCTAAACAGGAAATACCAGCCTGTGAGACAAGCTCTGCGCCTCCTTCACGAAGCATCGTATGCTGTTAAGCTTCTCTCCTTATTGTGCTGGGAAGTCCAGCATGAAAACAGCAGCGGTGAGCACAGGTAGCCCTGTTCTCCTGACCTTACAGACTGTCCCTTATGTCATGCTAGGGGGCTTGAGGTTGGCTTTTCAGGGTGGGAAAGGAAGCCTTAGTCAAGAAAACACCTTTCTAAACCAGGGGTAGTGGTGCAGACTTGTAACCCCAGCTACTGGGGAGGCTGAGGCAGGAGGATCGCAAGTCTGAAGTCACCCTGGTCAAGCGGGCAGTGACTGCGTCTGAGTCCAGCCTCACCTGCAGGACAGAATGGGGTCCCTGGCTGCTGTCAGCGTGCGAGGGGCAGCTCTGTGCCCTGCCTCCGTCTCACCTTGGAAGTCCTTGAGTTTCAGGGCTCGGGCTTCAGCCATCTTCCTCTCCTCCTCAGCCTCGCTGAAGGGCCCCTCCTCCTCGTCCGGACAGCTGTGGGGAGAGGGCGGAGGGCGTCAGTGCCTCGTGGACTGGCCGGGGTAGAGGAGGGGAGTTCACATGGCTCAGCCTGTGTTGGGGGGACCTGGGCTGAGTCCTGCCATCAGGCTGTGACCTGCAGGGGTGGGCAGGCTGGGAGGGCGCTGGGCAGGGCTGGCTATCGCTGCCCTGGGCCCGGCAGAGGGAGGAGTGCGACGCCCCATGACCGGGCCACGGGTCTGGCCTCGATGGGCGTGGAGGGCCAGGCCACAGGGCCCTGCGCAGAAAGGTCCAGCTTAGGTCAGGACGGCCAGGGATATCCAGGGTGGGGCTGGTGGGATGGGCACAAACAACGCATCAGCCATTTGCTTTTTCCTTTGTGTGTTTTGGTGGCACCAGGGACGGAACCCAAGGCCCAAGGCCTGGCGCGTGCCGAGCCAGTGTCCACCACCAGACACACCTCTAGTCACTGTGACGTTTACTTTGAGACAGGCTCCCTTTAACTGTCCTTTCTAGGCTTGAACTCATGACCCTCCCGCCTCAGCTTCCTGAGTAGCTGGGTTTGCAGCTGTGTCACCATGCTGGCTCATCCATCCAGTTTTTTGTTTGTTTGTTTTCTGGGACAGGGCCTCGCTCTGCAGCCCAGGCTGGCCTTGAACTCACAATGCAGCCCAGGCTGGCCTCAAGACTCATGGCGGCCCTTCCTCGGCCTGCAGAGCGCTGGGATAACCGGGGTGCCATCCATGGCCCGTTTTTTCCCCAAGAACATAGGCAGGCGGAGCACAGGAGTGGAGAAAGACAAAGGGTCCTGGAGTCGGAAGAGCGCCGCCTGGCGGGGAGGGCGGCCTCACCTCTCCACAGCACGGCGGATGTGCGCCATCCAGGCGTTCCTGTCCTCCTTGGAACTGGTGTGGATCTCGTACATCTCCGGCCCTTGTAGAGAGGCGCTGATCAGGAACATGGCCTTCTCCTCGTTGGCGACTTCCCGCACGATGAGCTTCCGCAGGGAGATGACGGGCGGCTTCGAGTCCTGTCCGGGGAGAGGGTGGTGCTTGGTGCCTGTCACCCTGCCGCTGCCCAGCAAGCAGGCCTTGAGTCTCCGGTGCAGGCGTGGTGGGGGTGGGGCGGGGTGGGGGTTGCTGGCACTGTTAGGAGGAAGACTTTGCAAGCTGGAGAGAAGAAATTGGACCACTGCAATATCCCCATGTCTATTGCTTTTTTTTTTTTTTTTTTGCCAATACTGGAAATAAAAGCTGGGGCGTTTGTCCTCAGCTCTATCCCCAGTCTTTCTGAGATAGTTTTGATGGGTTCATACTTGCAATCTTCCTGCCTCAGCCTCTTGGAGGGCTAGGATTGATGGTATGCACTACTACACCTAGCTGCTTAGAAAGTATCAATTTAATAGGCTCTTTTCCCCTTTAAAAGGATAAGGCATGTGGTGTTGCTCAGGGTACTCTCAAATTCCTCTACTCGAATGATCTTCCTGTCTCAGCCTCCCAAGTAGCTGGCGCTGCATGTGCAGTGGCCAATTTTTTTTTTTAATACAATCAGTACTGAATGTACGCTTTACAGAACTCAAAAAATACAGCAGCATACAGTACACATCAACAACAGTCCCCATCAAGTTCCTTAGCCAACTAGCATGTCTGTCAAGAAAGAATGCTACGGCTAGGCATGGTGATGTACTTGGGTGGCTAGAACAGGAAGTCACAGAGTCCAAGGCCAGCCTGGGCTACACAGTGAGACCTTGTCTCGAGACAAATAAACAGAACATCCCGAACAAAAGAAAATGGGTATCACATGCACCTGGTCACCAGACACGCCCAGGGCCAGGTGCGGCGCCCAGGGCTTGGCGGACACGGCAGCTGCGCCCGCTCAGGTGCGCTCTGCAGGAGGGAGGGGTCACCCGCCAACCAAGCCCGGAGCGAGAACTGTCCCAAAGAGCGGCGGGGCGGAAACCGCGAGGCACAGACACCGGGCCTTCGTGTCTGCCTGACAGGACTGAAGACGCTCCCGTTTCTGTGTGCTTTTCAGAACCATGTAGGTTTCTGAAGCAAAGTACAGAAGGGGTGGGCAGAGCGGGGGAGCAGGGCTGGGAAACCCACCGGGCGCGCCACGGCCGTGGGAAGCGGCGGGGAGCGATGTGATTGGACAGCCCAGCCGTGAAGGGCCGCCCCCTCGAGGTGACCCGGAAGCAGATGTGCGCCCCCAGCCTCCCAGCAGCGGGCCCGGAAACCCGGCTTCCCACTTCCCAGCGGCGCCCTCCACGGCGCCCCGCAGGCCCCGGGCCCTGGGGTCTGCCAGGACGCCGGCTACGTACCACGGAGGCGAAGACGTACTTCTGATCCTTCTCCTGCAGCAGCAGCAGCACGTCAGTCAGCAGCACGGCGAGGACATCTGCCCGGGGGCACAGGGCACATGTCTGAGGGCACCCGAAGGTCGCGGGTCCCCCGAGGGCTTCAGGCCGCCCCCCCCCCCCCGAGTCCGGGGGTCTCCCTTCTAACTCAGCCCTTTCCGGCACCCTTCTGGGCGGCCACGCAGAGAGGGAAGGCTGGGGCTGCTTCCCTCAGACCTCATCTCAGCTCAGCGGGATGTGGGGTACTCACAACCCCAGCACTCAGGAGGCAGAGGCGGGAGGGTCCACACCGGTTTGAGACCAGCCTGGGCTACACAGTGAGTTCAAAGCTGGCCTAATTATAGGGGGAGGCCCTGCCTCAGACAAACAAACAAACAAATAAATAAACAAAACCACCAAAAATATGGAAGATGACTCAGAACTGAACCACAGCTCTGCAGGTGAGGCCGGGGCACCCAGGTCCTCCTGGAATGGCCTGGCACCTGCGCTTGGGCAGTCATTTCCAGCTGTGGGCTGGGCCCCCCTGCTCTCCTTGCCTTGGGATACCGAGACCTGAGCTCTGCCAACCACGTGGCAGCTACCTCCTGCTATGGCAATGCCAGGAGAGCTGGCTCTGTTCCCTTGTGCCCCCGAAGGGCACTTCTGTGTATAACCGTTTGTCCTGAAACCAGTTTCAACAGCCCAGAGTGTTCACAGTTACAGAAAGTACAAATACCACCTTCTGGGGACCAACTTTTTTTTTGAGACAGGGTTTCACTATGCAGCCTAAGCTGGCCTCAAATCACAGTCCCCGTTTCAGCCTCCTGAGTGCGCTAGGATGGCAGGTGTGTGCCACCATGCCCAATGGGGATCACTAATGATAACCCTGTCTAAATCACGCGTCTGTCTCTCACTGCAGCCTGTTGCTTCCCTTAAAGCTTTTACTGCACTTTTAACTTTTTAATTGTGTATTTACTTGCTTCTTTTCCTCCACTGACAGAGCCGCAGGGGCCCAGGGGTCTGGTCTGGCCTGGTCAGGTATGGTCAGACCATCCCTCTTGGTGTCAATCCAAGACACTGCCCACCAATCAAAGATGAGAGGTCTGCTGACCTGAGGTGAGGTGCACTGACCCAAGATGATGCCCACTAATTCAAGTTGGCACCACCATCCCAAGATGGCACCTGCCAATCCAACACAGTGCCTGCTGAGCCACCGATCTCATGTGGCTTGCAACACATCAAGATGGCACGCTCCACTCCAAAAGAATCAACTGATGCACACAGTGTCTGCCATTCCAAGATGGTGCCCACCACTCGGCCAAGATGGCTGCCGGAGGAGGCCGGGGACAGAGCTTTACCTTTCAAGCGTCCCGATGTGCTCTTCCAGCACAGGGTGCCGTCCAGGCGGAGCTGCCGCTGCAGCACGTCCTCCTTGCGGAACGTGAGCCCGTTTTTGAGTTTGCTGGAGGACTTCAGGTCCACTCTGCCTGCGATCTCCCGGAGGCGCTGGCCCTTCTCCCACTCGCTGACCTTCGCGTCCACTTGTGAGATGATGTCTCGGATGAGGCTCAGGGCCTGGGTCAGGTCTTCATAGTCCTCAGTGCCAGCTGCCACAGATGTAGTCACACAACAACCATGAATTTGTTATGTATGAGATCTGTGAGGTGTGTTCCCAGGGCCACTGTCCTGGGGACCCTCGGGAATTACTTTCTAGCATTAAGTCCCAAGAAGCAAACAGCTCCAAAATCAACACAATGGCCCAGAGCTCAGCTTCTACTCAGGGAGTTCTGCTGTACGCAGAAGCTCCAGTGACAAAACCATCCGTGGTACCCCGCCTCCCAGCTTTTCCTGAGACTCCCTCTATCTGCTGCAGTGCCCCAGAGCTGGCTCCCCCAGCTCCATGGACTCAGCTGGGAGCTTCCCTGTCCTCCCAAGGCCTGAGTCCACTGGTGGTAATGCCAGTGTGACCATCACGCCTGGCCCTGAAGAAGCCGCGAGCAGGCCGTGTCTCCTCGGCTCTCCTTGGTTCCAGGCATAACGGTTCTTGCACCTGGTCATGTGACATGGAGGTCATCCTGTCTGGCTAACTCAGGAATGAACCTGCTTGGTTTATCCAGGCCACAGAGGCGGACCTGTGTCTCTATCTTCCAGCTTGGCCCGAGCTAGGGGCAGCAAGTCACAGTGAGCAGGGGACACCCAGTCCCTGCTTTCTCGTTAAGTTTTTGGGACAGGGTCTTGCTGTGTAGTCTAGGCCACCCTTAAATTTCCAGTGTACCCAGATGGGCTGTGAACTTGTGATCCTCCTGCCTCAGCCTCTGGAGTGCTGCAATTATAAGCAGACACCACCATGCCCAGCTCGCCCATGCCTTCATGGTGCCAACCACTTCACCATTCTCTCGGAAAACCTGGCACCTGGCACAGTGGATTTGGAAGGGAGTCGACCCCACCCTCTGCACCCACCTGCCCTGCTGCAGCCCCGGAGGCCTAGCAGTGGGCGCCCCCTACCTTCTGTGTTCTGGACGATGCGCTCCACCAGCACGGGGTACTTGGTTATGCGCTGGGTGACGAGAAGGATGCACTCCTGCACACCCAGCCGCCTCACGATAGAGAAATTGCCGATTTTCTATGAAAGGGGAGCAGGAGGCCTTGTGTTGGCGTCTCGTCCCCCCCTGGATCAGTCAACACTCAACTTGCAAGCCTGGGGGCCTCCTTACACCCGAAGCAGGGTCACTGGCTCTACACAGAAGGCATACCGGGGCCCCGCCAAATCCGGGGAAAAGGAACGACAGGAAGTTACGGGAGGCCTTGTGTGAGCGCCACATGGCCTGCACCCCGAACCCCGACACTCTTCCCTGAGCCTCTGGACGAGCCGGGGCGTGTCGGCCCTCCTCGTGCTGACACGCACACACCTTGGCTCACAGCCACAGACCGGGCCACTTGGACTCACTTCCTGGGTTCTGCAGGGCACGCCGCACACTCTGTGGGCCTGTGCATTTCAGGAGTGGTAGTGATTGCAGACACATTTTTTTTTTTGGTAGTGCAGGTCCTTCTCACTGAGCTCTGTCCCCTGCCCTTTTCTCATTCTGGCACAGGATCTTGCCGAGTTGCCCAGGTTGGGCTCGAGTTTGTGGTCCTCCTGCCTCACCTCCTTCTGGTCGTGTGCCAGCACACCTGGCTATCTTTATGTGACAGGGTCTTGTTGTGTTTTACCTAGGCTGGCCTGGAACTGCTGAGGTCAAGCAATCTCCTGCCTCAGCCCCGACTGGCTGGGCCTGCAGGTGTGCCCGACCACTCTGGAAACCAATTTTGTTGCCCTACCTTTCTTAACTCCCAACTGTTAGTACCTGAAAAGCCCCCCTGCAATACCTGCCTCTTCCCTGGGGCCCTAGAAACAGGCCGTGAACCTGCTTTGCTGCTTGGAACCAGGCGAACGGGGGCACTGAAAAAGTGCTTGCTGATGAACTGCGTGTCCTTTGTGGGACACCGTAGCCCAGGCTGACCTCACACTCAGAGCAATCCTCCTACCTCTGCCTCTTGAGTGCTGGGACATAGGTGGGCGCCACCACACCCAGGGATTTGAACTTATTTTCATTTTGGGATTCTATGAGAGATTTCACCAAAATGTTCTGGGTCCGTTTGTGACTGAAAGTATCTGGTGAAAATCACTGTAACCTTATACTTTGCGGATTCCAAGACACTACAGTTCTGTGGACAAAAAAATCTACAGAGAAAAGATTATAACTAAAAATTATTATTATTTTACCTTGATCAAATTTTGAAATTTCTTGTTTTGCTGCAGCAGTAACTTATAATGACTGACTGCTTCGTTGTGGCCACTACAGAACACGCCATACTTCTCTTTCATTCTCTCCCCGTTTTCACCTGAAAACTAATGTCAGAGAGGATGGAAATGTTAGCCAAACGGAACAGGAAGACCGTTAAGATGTGTCTTGGTCTAGTGCATCTAGCTGTGCTGAAGCAAAGACTGCGAAGGCAGAGCACGGGGCTTTCTCTGTGTGCTAGACGTTTAACCTGTGGTCTGCGAAGGGACTGCTTTTCAAGGAGACAGTTTACCTGTTAGGGACAGTGGTTTCAGGGTGACTCAAAGGCACATGTGCGCCCCACACCCCGCGCTTTCGCAGTGCAGAGCCCTCCCCTGAGAATCTAATTGTTCCTAACCAGACATGGCTGGAGGCGCCCGCCTACTGAGCATTTCACAGTCTAAAGCGTCCCAAGATCCAAGAAGATGATAAATTTATGACAAAGGATGTATGCAAAATCAAAAGTCAAGTTAATTCTAGGTTCACTTTCTGTTTTCTGCACTGTTGGGAACGGTACAGGCTGCGGAAGTCACCCCTGGGCCCCCAAATGAACCGGCCGAGGGCGCTCTGGGCAGGAAGCCCGAGGCTCAGGGGGCCCTGTGCTTGTCTGCGCCCCTCCTGGCCTGGGCTCAGCGGCAGCCCCGTCGCGGCCCTAGAATTCTGCTCTGTCAAAAACAGCAGTTGGAACCTTAAAATAAAGCCCAGCAAACAAGCACAGAGGGAGCGACCGAACAGCTGAGCGTGTGCTCCGCCGGCCTGTCCCCGGGTAGGAGCTGTGCACAGAAGCGAGACGCAAGGATGCTGTTTGTCAGTTCTGGGTCTTTTTAGTGGCACCGGGGAGCGAACCCATGGCCTTGAGCATGCTAGGTACGTGCCACCACTGAAAGATAAACCCGAGCCCTTTGTGTGTCCTGGCCAGGTGGCAGCTCATGACAGTCCCAACTAACCCACCTGCTGGACTAGGAGGTCCCCAATCTTCTGGATGACATAGTTCTTCTCGCTGCCCACCTCCAGCGCCTCCTGGCGGCGCTCCTTAAGGCGGGCCAGGAAGTGGCAGTGCATGTCCAGCAGGTCGTCTGCGCACGGGAAGAGGCGGCTGATGGCCTTGCTGCTGAACTGCAGCTCCTCCTGCAGCGCCCTGGAGTAGACCTTCAGCATGATCTTCAGCGTGCGCACATGGTGCGCCTCTGTCTGCATCAGCTCTGCGGGGACACGGTGGGGACCGGGGTGTTTCCTGACACATGGCTGGGAGGGCTCTGGGAGTGCCCACCTCGGCCTCTGGCCTTGTGGCCTTTTTAATTATTTAAAAACAATTTATAAAGATGTGGAGTCTTGCTGTGCTGCCCAAGCTAGCCTTGAACTCCCGGGGCTCCGACGATCTTCCTGCCTCAGCCTCCTGAGTAGCTGGAGTGAGTGACAGGCATGGAACGCCGTACCTGCCTTATGTCCTTTCCTTTTTAACATCTTTATTAGTACACGCCTGCAGTAAAGATTACCGTCACTGTCTGGAGCTGGTCATGGACTCAGCACATTTTAATTCTTTTTTCATCCCTTTTCCCTCCCCATTCCATCACTTGTTCCCCTTCTCAGCTGAAAAAGATCTAGCTCCCTACTTCCTGTTCTTGCTCTTTTACTTTGCTGTCTATAAATGAGTTTCTCACGTAAGAGAAACTACACAACACCCGTGTTCACAGCAGCACACCCCACAACAGCTCAGTCTCGGAAGCAGCCTGCGTGCCCCTGAGCGGACAGGAGGACACAGAAGGCGTGCTGTCTGCACGCAGTGGAGCGCTCCTCTGCCACAAAGTGGGGGAACGCCAGCTGTCTGGGAAAACGGCTGCGTCCCGAGACCAGTGTGATGTGACATGAGAAGGACACACAACCTGTCCTTCCTTCTTGCCCAGTCTCTCATCCTCCCCATCACAGCGCCGAGGGGGTCCCAGGCTGGGGGAGTGGAGAAGAGAGGAGCCAGGACACGCACGGGGCGCGGCCCCCAGGAGGGCTTCGTGCCTGAAGCCGACAGGAGCCGCCTGACGGCTGTTCTCACAAGAAGGTTGTTTCCGAGTGATGCCAGGTCTGTGGGTAGGAAACCCACACCCGCCCATGTCTACAACCTCCAAAACTCCCACGTGAACCCTCACTCTGGTATCGGGGGACCTTTAGGAGGTGGTCAGCTTATAGAGTGGAGCCCTCGTGGACGGGGAGACCCCGAGATGGATGTGCTGGTGTACCCTAAAACCCAGCTATTCAGGAGGCCACGGCAGGATGACGGCAGGTTTGAAGCCCAGCTGGTTAATTCAGCAGGACTTTATCTGAAAAGGAAGGAGGGAAAGGACGGGCGGCGCAGCTCCGCGGTGCCAGCGCAGAGCCACGGCAGACGCAGCAGCAGAGCAGCTGAGGGCCCGGGGCCGCCGGCCTGGGCCTCACACCCCGGGTCCACGCCCGGTCAGGCCCTCACAGGACTCAGGTCCTCCCCGACCCGGGGGCAGGGCTGTCCCAGGAGTGGGGTGACACGGCCCCGGGGCAGGCCGGCGGTGGAGGCCAGACTCTCGGGAATCTCGGAGGGGAGAGGGCGGCGGCCTACCATACAGCACGTCCTGTCTCTTCACCACCTCGCGCTTCTGCTTCCGGGCGTAGGCCGCGTCCACGGCCAGGCTCCAGGACTCGGCCTCGAACTCGTGGGCGTCGGCTTCGACCTCACTCCGCAAGGAGCAAGTGTAAGGATCTGAGGGGAAGACAGGGGCTGCCAGGGGGCCGGGCTCCGTGTCCCTGGCATGGACACCCTGGGCAGAGTCCGGTACTCGCCAGGGTGGCCGGGGACCGCGAGGGACCCTTGAGAGACCGGCAGCAACTGTACCTTCTACGAAGATGGGCTCGGCGTTGGAGGGCGTGAGGGAAAGGGAGTCGTCGGCCGCCTGCTTGAATTTTAAAAAGGCAGAGTCAGCTTCGTCCATCTCTCCTGTGACTGGTCTGAGGAGACAAGATGGAAACGATTCCTTCACACAGCTGCGCTCCACACACGCGCATGCGCAGCCCGAATGCGGGCGCAGCGGCCGGTCACCCCGACCGACGACACAGAGCTGGAGAACCTTGCGGACTCTGGGGGAGCCCCTTCCGGCACCTCTCACCACTGCTCAGGTCTGTCCTGAAGGGCACAGGTCACAGAGCCCAAAGGACCCCTTCTACAGGATGTGGGGGGCTGCCTCACAGTCCGGGGCGTGACCCAGAAGATAACGAGCTCCCTCTGCTGCCAACTTATCAGAGGTGTTGGCCTCACTTTCTACCCCGTGATGCTGACTGAGATATTGAGGGACCGCTGTAACATCCTAAAAGCTGAGGAGGGCATAGGTATTGGGTGCAAGACTCCTGGCACGGCTCGGAGGACAGAGGGAGCCCTGCCCGGAGACCCGCATCTCCTGCAACTGGCTCTAGGCTCGCTGTTTACAGCAGAGCAAACACAGCATCTAAAGCAGGTGTTAATGGGAATTTCTCCCAGGGGGCCCAGCGGACGATCGGAACGATCGGGGACCCCGAGAGATGCCCCAACGGGGTCCTGCGCCTGCACCGCACAGCAGAGCAAGGGGCCTGGCTTACCCGAGTCGCACCCCGGTTCCAATTCCGGCAGGGCTGGGTGTTGGCTGAGGACCCCCTTTCTGTGAGACCGTCATGCCGCCAGCATTCCTGGACGGGGCCGGGCTGCCATCGGACGGGAGGGGGCCCCGCGGCGGGGGCTCCTTCATGGAGGCTGCAACAGAGGCGAAGACAGAGCTGCTGCTGAGAAAGTGCGCAGGGTAGCGGAGGTCGCCCCGTTCCGGCTGGGGCCGCAGCACCGACAGGACCCTGGAGGTCAGCAGCTCCTTGTCCAGGAAGACGTTCTCGCTCCATTTCCTGGGGAAGGAGCCGTACAGAGACAGCTCGGGGCGGCCGGGAAGCACCTCCTGCCTGTCGCCATCCTTTGAGTGCGTGTTCCCCATGGTGGCCCCGGGGCTCTGCGCCCGGCGCTGTGCCAGGCTGGGCTGTGTCCTTTTATGCCTCGGTGGGATCGTTCTAGAAGATGTGGTGACACTTCCCCTTGCTGTATTGGCTGAAGCGGCGTGGCTGGAGCGCAGGAAATTGGTCCCCACTGTGACCGTTTAGTGTGGAAACTGCACTGCATTTTCTCTTTTTGTAAAACAAAAAAAAAAAAAAATCGAGAGAGGAAAAAAAAAAGCCTCTCCTGTGCTGCCAGCCCCTGGTCATTCCCGGGGTGAGCGGATGGCACAGTTCAGCGTTAACCCACCGCTGCGTGGGGGCGTGTGGACACCGGGGTGGCGGGTGCCCACTTGGCTGCCC
>PVIR01029928.1:0-20705 GCA_004026965.1 Petromus typicus
CAGCAATCCTCCTGCCTCTGCCTCCCGAGTGCTGGGATTACAGGCGTGAGCCACCACGCCCGGCACTGGTATGTGGTACTGGTTGCCACTGGGGTGAGTCTCCACACCCAGTATTGTTATGTGGTTACCGGGGATTGAACCCAGGTCCTTGCGCTTGCAAGACAGGCGCCGGAACCACTGAGCTATATCCCCGGCCCCTAGATGAACTTTTTTTTAAATTGAATTCTTTATTGGTACATTTTATATAGTCATCATGAGGAAGTGGATAAATTCTATTTTAGTTACTTTTCTTGGTAAGACAAAATATCTAACACTTCAAATGAAAGGAGGAAAGGTTTAAGCTCACAGTTTGGAGAGATTTTGGTCCATAATGTGCTGGCTCCAAGGCAGAGTGGCAGGGTTGAGGGGCATCATAGAGAAGAAACAGTTCATGGCAGGCAGAAGACAGCAAAAGCAGTGTAAGCAAGTGACAAGTGTCAAGCAGTGATCTTTGTTCTTTATAATCCATCCAGGCTACCCTCCTTTACAGTGGGTAATATCACACTTAGGGTAGGACAGCCTTAATCCTAGCATCACATTATAAATCAATGCCAGCATCTCATTCTTGATCCCAGAATGACACACCACAGATCCAGCCACCTCTGAAAAGCCCACATAGGATCACATAAGCTCTGAGGAGACAGCCCCAACAAGGACATCTACCAAAGCTCAGTCCCCTCCTAATTTCTAGTCCACAGTTCTTTTCATAAAGTCAAGTGGATCCCAGTTACTACCAAATCTATTCCTATGTCCCCACGTGTACCTGTTTTTACCTTTTCTGTAATCTGAATGGTCTATAATGATTTATGGAAATGTGGACTTCCCATAATTAATATTACATATCCATATCAAATTTCTACTCACATATTATTGAGCTATTTCTGCTTCTTTGTTCTAGGACAGGATTCTGGGAAGGTTGTGATCTGGAATATGTCTCCAGTCCTCCAGGAGGATGACGAGAAGGATGAAAATATTCCCAAGATGCTTTGCCAGATGGACAATCACTTAGGTATTACAGAGTGGCCCTTTGCAGGCTTTGCGTGTTGGCAGAGTGCCCAAGGTTAGCACATGTGTTTGTAATTAGAAAGATAAGTCCCCGTGCGGCGGTAACTCCCCTCGGCCTGCTGTCTGAAGGCACAGATGTTGGCTGCACACCTGGGTGAGTTACTCGGCAGAAGACTCGGCCCGCCCACAGAACCATCTTTGGACAGTCTGCAGGTACCTCTGGTGATTTCCTGCTCATGAGTCGTTACTGCCTGATTCCATGGGGCTTTGGGGCCAGCAACCTGGACAAAGTAGGGTTTTGGGGAAGGGTATGTAAGAGACAATGAAATGTCTAACATTGACACTGTGTCATTCCAAGGCTCTCTCCCAGAACTCTTTGAGCTAATGGACAGTGTCACAGTTTCCTTTCCTGTATAGTGCCTTAGTGTCCCATCCTTGAGATGCTCCATTAACAGTTATTGGCCTATGAATATTAGTTGCTTTCTCTGCTCTGAGTGTTCATGTCCTCCCAACATACCTGAAACAAGTAGAGCATACCTGGCCATGACTTTGTTGGTATCCACCATATTTCATGTCTCCCAAAAGCTGAGCTATATGTGCTCTTAGGAACTCTGACTTACAGCAGAGTCCTTAGGGGATTTCTACTGGTCTTAGTTTATAAGTGCAGTGCTGATGTGTTCAGAAAATCTAAATTTTAATAGGACTGACTCTGATAAGTAGGAGGTTAGCACATGTGTTTGTAATTAGAAAGGTTAGCACATACTTACCAACCTGTTCCCCTAAAAATTTTGAAAAAGGCATTTTTGCCTTCTTACCACCATCTTGAGAATGATACCTACTCAAATATATATCTCATCAATCGATGAATGAGATTTATCACTTTTCATGAAAATAAGCCTCCTGTTGTCTATTTCATTCAGCACTAACAGTTCTCAGATTATGCATATTTTCCCCCTCCAGACTGTTCTGGTAATTTGCTATAGCACAAGTAGGTTAGTGCTTTGACTGAATTGTTTCTCTGGGGCTCTCACAGTAGATGCCTTAAGTAGATTAGATGGATTGGATTTTTATAAAACCTTTATATCTTGTCAGACTGTATATAAAGCAAATGGACATAACTATTGGATTTCATCACCCTTTCTTTTTTTTTTTTTTTTTTTCTTCCCAGCATGTGTGAACTGTGTGCGGTGGTCAAACAGTGGGATGTATTTAGCTTCTGGGGGAGATGACAAACTGATTATGGTGTGGAAACGGGCTACGTAAGCATCATTTTCCTTTCTTCACATTTAACTTTTAGTAGCTTCTTTGCTGGTCTTTATCACAATCACTTTTCCTACGCTGGTACTGAAGTCCCCAGAGCTCTGGTTTCATAAGTAGCAGGAAGTGCACAAAAATCAGGAGGAAATGAGGCCTGACTAACGAATGGGAGGCCACTGACCTGCCAGCTAACCTAGTCAGCTGCACACTTGCAGTGATACAGGGCTAGTACCCCTCCAAAAGATCTCTGTTGGTGTTAACCTGGTAGCTTTATTTGTTTAATTCTTCAAATGAAACTTTACAGACTGGCCACAAGCTGAGATACTCTTGTGGGTTTAAGATGGGATCCAGAGTCCATCTTCACCATTCACCTCATTCTGTGGCAGTCTTAATCTGTGGCAGCCCCTGCTCTGCAACCCAAATGAGCTAACCATCACCTAAAACACTGTTTCTCTTTATCACTAAGCAAAAGGTTTCTCAGGTGAGGCCGTTTCCTCATAGTAAATTCTGTAGATAACTCTGGGCCAGTTAGGCTGGAGCACCAGATCCAGTATCATTGTTCAGCCAGAATGGCCATTAGGCCCAGTTAGTTGTTTCATGAGCTCTCTGTGTGGGTTGCTGCAGAGCTTTTTAAGAGCACAGGGGGTTCAGAGAAGCTCTGAGCATTGGTGTGTCCATCTTCCCGTGCCAGCTCATCTTGAAAGAGTTAGTACCTTCAGCTTTCTTGCTTCTTTGGAGTTTAAACAGGGCCACCTCATTCACTGTGAGGGGACTTAAAATTTTTTCAGTTTGACATGGTGCCACATGCCTATAGTCCTAGTTACTGAGAAAACAGAAGACTTTAAAGCTCAGGAGCTCAAAACACCCTGGGAAAAATAGTGGTGGTCTCACCTAAAACAAAACAAAACAAAACAAAAACCTGTTGATGTTTTCAACTTTATTTTTTTAATTGATTTTATTGGTACATTTTATATATATGTTATGATCACAGTCTTTTTAATCTTTAAATAGCTAACATAAGTAACATTTAGTACACAATTTGGAAAATAAAAATATTATAAAACAAAGTTTCATAATCTCCCAACCTACAGAAAACCAGGATCAATATTTTGGTGTAAATCCTTCTGTTTTATTCTATACATCGATGATATCTATGTTACATGTATTATTTTCCCTTGCATAAGTTGGTACCTTTTTTTTTTAGTTGTATTTATTTATTTTTTTAATAAGTTGGTATCTTATTGTATATGATGTCTTGTGACCTCCTTCTTTTATTTAATCTATTATGAACATTTTCCTGTGTAAGATTTGTAATAGCTCTATAGTATTTCATTAAATACATGGATAACAAATTATCTGACCAGCTCCTTTTGTACAATAGCCTAAGACTTTGCACCATTGTCTGTATTTGCATTGTTCTGTGTGTCATGATAAGCTATGCTGCAGGAAACATCTCTGTACATCCCTGGAGCATACTGTGAGTGCCTTTCTGACTCCTCTTTTACACAGGTACATTGGACCCAGCACTGTGTTTGGATCCAGTGGTAAGCTTGCCAATGTGGAACAGTGGCGTTGTGTCTCTATCCTCCGAAGTCACTCAGGTGGTAAGTGGGGCTGCCTCTTGGGGTGGATGGGTCTCTGGCAGCTACATCAGCATCACCTCTGTGTCCCTTGTGCAGCTCTTTATACGTTGAAGCTATATCTGTGCTATGTCTCTCTGTCACCATTGTGTGCCTCCTTCTTCCTCAGTCTGTGTGGTCACTTTCTCTACGGTGTGCTTTCAGCTGCAGTCAAACCCCCCCCCCCAACTCTGCCTTCGTGGGGTATATGTTTAGATCTGTAATGTGGAACTTTCCACATTATGTTTATCTTGCTGAATAGAATCAGTACCTTTATCAAGGGATCATTCAGTCTATAAGCATACTTACTTATTCCCAAGTAACCAGCCCACAGATACCAAATTAAAAATTTTCTCAATGTGTCTTTGAATATGTTTGCAAAATGTTTTAAATAGACATAATTTTGAAAGAAGGCACTTTACAGATTTAGACTGAAGAGGCAGAGGATTAGTCTATGACTGTTTCAACTTCATATTCTTTAAGTATCAAATACCTGGATATTGGATGAATACAATTTAGATTTCTCTCAGGAAACTGGTAGAGCAGCCCTAAAAGAAACAAATGGGTTTTTCAGGTAATGGTGCAGGAAAGAGGGAAAAGACTGTGTGAATGTTGGAGGCATTTTGCCAGTGCTGGATCTTCACAAACAAGGTAAAGCACAGCACAAAGTTAGACTGGCCAAGTGTGGAGGTCAGGTATAGAAGGCACATCTGCCCTATTAGTGAGTGAGAATGTTCCTTATTATAAAAGAGACAAAGGGCTATTAAAAGCTTTGAAGCACAAGAAAGGTTCTGACAGCTATAGTTTCGGTGATTCAGATGAAAGCTGTCAGGGCCTAAACTCAACCTGTGGTCACTATGGTAGAGAGAAGGAAAAATAAGAAACTGATTGGGAAACTGCTTAGTTTAGAGCACAGGGAGGGATGATGTAGATCTTGGCTGGATACCTTCATCGCCAGAGGTCCTACTGAGGCCACATGGACAGCAGCTTATGAGAATCTACACCATTTCAGGAGACACATGCCAGGTTGAGGGAATGGGGAAAAAGACATCAAGAACCATTAAGAAGCCAGGGATTTAGCTCAAGTGGTACCGCACCTACCTTGGAATAACAAAGGCCAGCATTTGATCCCAGTACTGCAAAAAAAAAAAAAGAATTGAGCTTACAGCTCTAGAAGATGAGGGTAGAGAGTAATTTGGGAGGCATGGGATATGATTCATTAGCAGTAAATGATCAGCAAATGTTCTGTAGACTGTTTAAAAGTGAATAAACCTATTTCTTGGTAAACCAGGTTTAGTCTGTGTTTATGAATCCTAAAACAGTCTTGTGATATTATTTGATGACAGCAAAAATGTGTAATTTGCCTTTATTTATTTCACAGCAGTTCAATGATAGAGTTTTAGTTAGACTTCTCTAGAACTTGGCACATGTGCCTAAGAGGTGTTCAAGTGTTAGTTGGTGCCTCAAAGACTGTTACAGGAGACTTACCCTGAGTCTGATGTCAAGCCATAACCTCAGTTTCTCTTGTGCTCCATTGGTCTCTTTAACCAGGCAGGTAGGGTGGTTATGTTTAGCAGAGGCTCCTCCCAGTCCTTATCCACTAGTTCTGGTAGCAAGTGTGGGCAGAACCATTGGGGGAGGGGGAAGAGAGATGAATAAGAAAGTACTGAATCTGAAAAGCAAAATATGAAAAGTGTGTGTTTGGTATATTTAATTGGGGTCTAGGAAGAAAAAAAACAAAATTAAAAGTGAAGATCTAAAAAAATATTCAACTTAGACAGAAAAAACCCACTACTTATACATTAAGCTAAAAAACAAAACAAAATAAGTTCTCGAAATTGATACCATAGGGCAATGACCACAAACCTATGGTGTGTGTGCTGCATCCAGCTATTTGTTACTGAAAGTTTTTTTTTTAGGTTTTTTGAGACAGGTTTTCGCTTTTGTAGTTCAGGCTGGCCCTGAGCTCAGCCTCAAACTCACATCACAGCAATCCTCCTGCCTCTGCCTCCCGAGTGCTGGCATTACAGGCGTGAGCCACCACGCCCGGCACTGTGGTATGTGGTACTGGTTGCTGCTGGGTGTGAGTCTCCACACCCAGTATGGTATGTAGTTACCGGGGAATCGAACCCGGGTCCTTGCACTTGCAAGACAGGTGCCGGAACCACTGAGCTAACTCCCCGGCCCCTGTTACTGAAAGTTTTAAAAGGTTTGCTATCACTGTCATAGGATAAGGAAAACCTGAACAAAGTAATAACTAATACAAAAATTGAAAGCTGTCTTCACAGATGGTTCTGGGCCTAATTACTTATTGATACAGTATGTAAACCTTTTTAAAGAAAAATTTACAAAATATAGAAATATTATTTATCAAAATACAACTTAGGGTTTCCAGAATCTCATAAAAATAGCAATGAAATAAAAGCATATATTAACATGAATAACATTAGAAAAATCTAACAATACTAGTGAATAATATTTGCAAATAATAACTGATTAAATATTATTCATAATGGAAGAATTTTGTATGTAAGGAAACAATAATATAATTTACTAGGAAGTTAAGTAAAGGCCATGAAGTCATCTTAGGAAGTGTACTAAAGGAATATTGGATAATTCAGCACCAATCACTAATCAAAAATGCTTTTTAAAGCATTCCCATGAAAAGCACTTTCCTTAACATGAAAAATCCTGTGTCTTATAAACAAATTCAAACATTACAATTCACAATTCAGGTTGGTTTTATATCAAGTAACAAGAATTTATTGTTCTAGAATTTCTGCAGTACAGTTAAACTGGAATCTGATGAAAGTAGACCTAGGGAAAATAAAAATAGAATGAGGTGGCATTATTTCATATCAAGAAAAAGCAAAGAACTGAAGCTCTTAGTACAAAGCAAGCACTGAAAAACAACTAATGAGTTATTAAATTGGCTTTGTATAGGTACAAACTTCAAGTGTTTGTCTTTTAATAGTAACATCGACTTGGAATGTCTAATGATAAAGGGAAAACTGATACAAAATTGAATAATCTTATCAAAAATGTGTAAGATCTGTAAGACTTAAACAACAGTTTTGTATTCATTCATTCATTTTTGAGGTGCTGAGGCTTTTGCATTGAGCTATATCCCCTTCCCTCCTTTCTTCCTTTTATTTTGAGACAAGAGCTCACTAAATCCCTGAGTTGCCCAGCCTGGGCTCAAACTTAACGATTCTTCTGCCTCAGCTTCCTAGGGTTCTGGGGTTATAGGTATGTACCAGCAAATCTGGCTCACAAACCTTTTTTGAGAGATATAAAATGAGTACTTCATAAATAGATAAAATACATTGTCCTTTCCAAAATTAATATTTACTCATTCATGTAACAAATTTATTGCCCATGTGCTGTGTTCCAGTCCCTGTACTTCCTTTCACTTCTAGAACTTTCATTTTTCAAAAAGGGACAGATGATAAACTGATCATGAAAGAAATTTGAGACTGAGCCACAGTGAGAAAGTCATGAAAGGAATTGGTTGGTTAGTGCTGGGGAGCAAAATAAGAAGGAATGTACTACTGTAAGCATGATTCTGAAAGTTAGGTCTCACTGAGAAGGTGACATCGAAGAGGAGACCACACAGGTGGGGTCATTTATGTGAAGGTATCAGCTCAGGCAAAGGCTCTGGAGTGTGGACATGTATTTGATGTGTACAGGAAACCATCAAAGGTGGCAGAGTGAGTGGTGTGGGGCCTTCAAGACTATCATGAGGGCTCCTCTTTGAGATTGACAGGAACAGAGGATTAGAGAAGATTTGGGACATCTGTATCATGGGAGTTAAGGGTAAACGGGCAGGACCAGTGGGGAGATTGCTGCCAGAAAGTAAGTGAGAGATCATGACAGCTCAGATGTGAGTAATACAGAAGCGGTGAAGAATGGTCAGAGGTGAATTTGCTGGTGGATCCAACATGGGGTATGAAATAAGCAGAAGAATCAGGTCAAGTTTGCATGCTGTGGTGAACAATGGAAAGGATGCTGTTTGTAAACCAAGATGGAGTTGTTCATTAGCTGAAATGTTTAGAGTGGTTGTAGGTATGTGAAGTTTTTCAATATGAGGACATGCTGGGTTGGTTTTTGGAAATAGAAATCTTAAGTATAGGAGAGGATTCTAGGTGGCAGTAGAGTCTAGGAATTGGAGATAGGAAGCCAGCAAGGGAAGTGAGTTAAGATAGTGAAAAGAGGAGTATAGCTCAGTGGTTCCAGTGCCTGGCTCACAAATGCAAGGTTCCAAGTTCATTGCCCATGCAAAAAAGATAAGTGAAAGGAACATTTGAAGGAGAAAGGAACAAGCACTATGTTCACTGAAATAAAGTAGGGCCTAAAGAGTATCTTTGAATTGGAGGGGGGAGGACAACTTATAGATTTGCAGATATAATTCATGCCAGAGTCATTGAAACATTGAAAACTTTTTGAGAAAGACTCCAGAAGGATAGGGGTACAGGGGTAACATTCCTAGAGTACCTATGAACTGTGAAAAGTGTCAAATTTCAGATTGGGTCAGAAAACTGTCTATAAATGCCTATTTTTATAGTTTAAACCCTAAATATGCTATTTCTCCCTCAGTTATATGACTTAATAAAATATTGTATATAGTCCTATAATAACTTAGTGAAAATACTGTACAGTAATACAGCCTTTTCCTGGAGTGATAAACTTGTGTTTATGTGCACTGACAAGCCATAGAAGGTGCAGGGCATTTTGATGCATCTTAGGGATCTTAAGCTTTAAGAAGAACAAAACAGGAAACACTTGAGAGAGCTAGTATAGCAGCCTGCTATGTGGGAATGCTAGTGTATCTGCCAGAGATATGAAAACTGAATAACACTTTGGGATTGGCTACTTGTAGACCTCCCAACCAAAAAAAAAAAATACAGTTGCAGGGGATACAGTAGTTGTGGTTTGCTCTAAATTATGAAGGTTTCCATGGACAGTTGTTAATTAGGTTCCAGGAAAAAAATCCACGAATGACTGAGGCTGAGAATTCTGAGCCTGTCCTTTGCAGGGGTATACTGTAGTTTGAACTAGGCAGGATGAAGACCTAGAAAGAAGGAAAAGAAGTGGTAGAATCTTGGCTGGAGAAGTGAACTGAGGATCTGGCAGCAGACAGTAGAAAAAGTAAGTCTCAGTGGGTCTCAGCCTGGCAGTATTGAAGTACTATCAGAATGGAGAGTAAACTGAAGTTAATGTTGAAGTGTAGGTGGGTACGCGTTGAAACCAGTGGGGATCACAGTGATCTGTCATGGAAGGTCTTTGAGCATGACTGTGGGAATGAATGTAGCAAAAGCCACGCTTACTGAAGAACAAGGAGTTTATGAAACCAGAACATGGGGTGGAACAATGATGGTAAGAACAATGACGAGGTATTTAAATCAAGTATGGAAGGGTGTTAGGTCTGTGTTGATGTGCAACAATAAAGAAAGGGGGTGGTATATTCACATTTAAGGTAGAAGCTCGAAAGCCAGAGTTCAGAGGAAGTGTGATGTAATGGTGTGGATTTTCTGCAAAACTGAACAGTGACTCTAAAAGGCTGTTGGATGAATACAGAGTGTTGCAGATAAAACACATTCAAAGTGAATGAAAGAAGTACTTGTGAGTTTTATACAAAACCAAAACACTGAAGGAACCTGCAGTGTATCTAAGAACTTTGTATATTAGGTAGATTCATCACTATCAAAAAGTAACAGAATTCTCCCTGTATGTTACATAATAACTATTAAATAGATTCTGAGTGTGCTGAAATTAATTTGGATCCTCACAGAATGCAACATATAACCAAGAAATAGAATTTAATATCTGAGACCTCTAGTAAATGGAAAAAAAAGTTTTTTAAATTGGGATTGAACTCAGTTCCTTTGCACTGGGTCGGCTACATCCCCAGTCTTCTTAAAAACAATTGCGAAGTTTGCACTTGCCTCTTCAACTAAGTGCAAGGTCCTGAGTTCAATCACTGGTACCCAAAATTATTTTATTTCGAGGCAGCATCTCACTAAGTTGCCATGGTGGGACTTGACCTTGTCATCCTATTGTCACAGCCTCCCTCACTGAGAGGATTACAAGTATGCATCACCATGATCAGCTTACAAAGAACATTTTTCAAGGTTAATAGACAATTTAAAAAATAGAATAACTTAACTGTATAAAATTTGTGCAGGAAGGTGAGGTTAATAGCTTATGTCTGCATTTTAAGTAGTCTCTGGAATGCACTAAAGAAAATCATATCTAGAAAGGAAACATTTTATGTATATAGGGGGCTGGTAGGGTGGGTAGGGTATGGGAAAAAATGAAAATTAAGTTGTGTCTTATACTGATACAAATCCCCATTATGGAGTGCAATCATGATGCGTATATGTAATGTACCAATAAAGATTTCAGTTTTTTAAAAAATCATATCTTCTTGGGTTTGTATCTAATCACATCTATGCTCAAGGGCTAGAGTACTTCATGTTTATATATATATCTTCCCCAGGGGACTCTTAAGTTCATAGACAAATAGTTGTTTTCTTAATTTTTTTAGATGCTGTGTTGATATTTATATGCACTGCACAGAAAAATCTCCCATTGGTCACAAGTGTGAGCAATTTTATCCCCAAACCTACTATAGATAATAAACAATGAAGCTTCACTTTCACTAATAATTCAAATTATAACTTCTAAAAAGATATTCAATATATTAATCAAAAGGGGAAAAGTCATAGTCTTCATTGCTCATAATCTGCTTTCCCTCAATACTGAGGATTGAAACTAGAGCCTTCAAATTAGACTACATTTTTATCTTTATTTTATTTTTTTTTTTTTAGGGTTTTTTTTTTTTTTTTTTTTTTTTTTAGGTTTTTGGAGACAGGGTCTCGCTTTGTGGCTCAGGCTGGCCCTGAGCTCAGCCTCAAATTCACATCACAGTCCTCCTGCCTCTGCCTCCCGAGTGCTGGGATGACAGGCGTGAGCCACCACACCCGGCACTGTGGTATGTGGTACTGGTTGCTGCTGGGTGTGGGTCTCCACACCCAGTATTGTTATGTGGTTACCGGGGAATCGAACCCGGGTCCTTGCGCTTGCGAGACAGGCGCCGGAACCACTGAGCTAACTCCCCGGCCCTCTTTATTTTATTTTGAGAGAAGGTCTCACTAGGTTTTAAGTTGCCTGGGCTGGGCTCAAATTTGTGATCCTCATGCCTCAGTTTCCCATAGTGCTGAGATTATGGATGTGCATCACCATACTCATAGCTAGCCTTTGATGATCCTTGGTGTGTGCCTGGCACTATTCAGTAGTAATTTCTCATATTTAATCCTCATACTAACCTATAAAGGTGGGGTTTTGTTTTTTAATCCAAACTTAGTAGAGGAGAAAACTGAACCACAAGGAAGTAAATGATAGTGTGAATGTTAATTCTACCTGAGGATTACGTAGGGAGAGGTTACTCCTTAGTGACATGTTGATGGTACCATCCAGATTGTGATCAGGAACAGGGCCTGCCTTTGTTCAGACGGTTAGCCCCTGATCTGATTGTATACCTGGTATTCTGTTTGTTTGGGGTGTTTTTAAATTTGGTTTTGTTTTGTTTTGTTTTTTGAGACAGGTTCTTGCTTTGTAGTTCAGACTGGCTCTGAACTCACTATGTAGTCCAAGCTAGCCTCAAACTCTCAGCAGTCCTCCTGCTTCTGCCTCCCAAGTGCTGAGATTACAGTGTGAGCCACCATGCCCAGCACTGCGGTATGTGGTCACCGGGTATTGAATTCAGGACTGTGCACTTGCCAGCCAGACGCCAGAACCACTGAGCTAAACCCCTGGTGCTATATTCTATTGTTTTTCCTTCCTATTGGGTGTGATTTTAGTGCCCAGAAGGACTGGAGAAGCAAGTTAGTAGGTTGAGGAGCAGACCTCAGACCACACGCCAAAAGTATCAGGTTGTGGTTCTAGGAATAGGTGTGATGCCACATGACACAGTCTTATCTATGCCTTCAGTGGCTTCATTACAAAAGAAGTGAGGCACAAGCTAATTTGGTGCTTTAACTTTTATGACAACTCAAGCATATTAGTTAAGACAATTTTTTAAAGATTGGCTAAAAAAATAGTTATTATGATCCCAGGTAAAATGTCCTCAGACATGAGAATCACAGGGAAAGCTGACAAGTAGCCCACAGACAAGGGTGGTGCTTAGTGCCCACCTTAACTCACATGCATGTCAGATAAGAGATCTCATCAAGCTGAGCATGTTAACACATGCCTATAACCCCAGCACTTGGGGAAGCTGAGGCGGAAGGATCTCAGTTGTGAGCCCAGCCCAGGCAACTTAGTGATTTAATGAGATCAGGTCTCAGAAAAATGTTAGATGTCTGGGGGTGTAGCCCAGTGTGAAAGCCCTGGGTTCAATTCCCAGTACTGGGGTACCGAGTGGAGGGAACTCACAAGTCCTCTGCTTTCTTCTAGATGTAATGGACGTAGCATGGTCTCCCCATGATGCCTGGCTAGCCTCATGCAGCGTGGATAACACTGTCGTCATCTGGAATGCCGTGAAGTTCCCAGGTCTGGGGTCTTCTCTGCTGAGTGTAGCAGATAGGGGCCATTTTCAGCAGTTCTGTTTGTCAGTGTCTTGGAGAAGGATGGGATGTGGGAGAGTGGGCTTTCTATCTCCTTTTTCTTGGTGGCTGCAAGTGTATCTCAGTGGCTTATTCTTTGGGGTAGAAGATGGCCAAAGTGAACTGTTCGAATCCCTTCTGTTAGATTTCTATTCCTTGACCCAGTGCCGCTAATATTTTCTATATAGTCATTGTTTTCCTCCTAAATAATGTCAGAATTTCTTGTTTGTTTGTTTGTTCTTTCATAGAAATTCTTGCAACTCTGAGAGGTCATTCTGGCTTAGTGAAAGGGCTGACTTGGGATCCTGTTGGTAAATATATTGCTTCTCAAGCTGACGACCGCAGCCTGAAGGTGTGGAGGACACTGGACTGGCAGTTAGAGACCAGTATCACCAAGCCTTTTGACGAGGTAACTGAGACCAGGGTTCAGACCACCTGGGTGAAGGCAGAGTCTGGGAGCCTGAGGAGGCCAGTCAGCATGCTCTGGAGTGCACACTCTGGCCTTAATGAAAGTCTTTGCCTTCTGAAAAGGTGTTAAATACTTACCTTTAACTTTGAGATGAAAAAGATTCATAGATTTTTAAGCTGAAGAGAATGTTAGGCTGTCTCTTTAGGATTTTATCCTGCCACTCATGCTGTAGACATGGGTGCAGCTATTCCTTATGGGAAATTTACCTTGAGCTGCCCTAATGAGCAGCCTATTGGGTTGCAAGAGAGAAATCTAGAGAGGATACTTTTTCCTTCTTTTGTTTTCCCCCCAAGGAATGTCATATATGTTCCAGACAATGCTTGTCTCATTGCTTACTAATGTCTGTTCTGCAAACCAGCTGATTTTTTTTTTCCTAAGGTAGAGTTAGCAGTATAGTTTATAGAACAGATGGAGATCTGATTGGTGTACATAGTATTTTACTATTCCTTTATGTTAGCTTGCTTTTGTGTAGAATCAACTATGGATCATTGTTATCCACTAGACATTAAATGCCTGTATGTGAAGCAATACTGGGTACACAGAGATAAAAGTGGATTAAGGTGGAATCTCTGTGGCTCTGTAAGTATGATGCCTTTGTTCAAGTGAGCAGTAACAGCCAAGAAGTGAAAGTGTACTGGGAAGGCTTCTCAGCAAAGGACACAGGAGTGAAGATATGCAGGTAGAACAAGTGTCTTCCCAATGATGAGGGATGGATACAGAAAGAAAGTAACAAACGATGTACTCAATTCTCCCCAAACTAATACAGCTCATGGCTGTGTTTTATATAGTCCTATCCTTCTTACCTATAGCTGCCTAGTGCAGGTAATGTGGCCCTCATACCTTTTGGAGTTTCTCAGGTCTCTGCCAGCCAGTTGGGGTTACCAAGAGCTGGGCTCCCAAGACAGCTACAAGAGAATCTTAAATAGCAGTAAGACCTGGTAGTACTTTGCAGGCTTTGCTGGGGGGCCATCTTGCCTGTGGGTCTGAGGTAGGTGATATCACTGTATCAGTGCTCTGCTTTGTCCTGTTCATCTCTATTTAAGATATTAATCTCTAAGTCTTTTAGGGCTGGCTTCATTTTGGCCGTGAGCTCACCATGTAGTCCAGATTGGCCTCAAACTCAAGGCTATTCTTCTGTCTCAGCTTGCTAAGTGTGGGGATTATAGGCTTGCACTGATACACCTGGCTTTAATAGGATTTCTTTAGTTCACACTGTATCCTGAGGTTAACAGGTGCTATCTGCTGAGGTGCTTTGTCGAGAAGTAACAAGTCAGTGGATAGATTTGATCCATGCCAACTTAATGGTTCAAAAGGTAGCCTTCCTACAGATGCTCTCAGGGCCTATAGTTCTGTGCTGTTGTTCCTCTTTTCTTTTTTTAAGACAGGGTCTCACTTTGTAGTTTAGGCTGGCCCTGAGCTAACTGTGTAGCCCAAGCCAGCCTTGAACCCACAGCAATCCTCCTGCCTCTGCCTCCCGAGTCCTGGGATTACAGGTGTAACCACCACGTCCAGCATTGTGATGTGTGGTTACCAGGGACTGAGCTTGGGACCTTGAACTTGCCAGGCAGACACTGGAACCACTGAACTAAATCCTCAGCCACTGTCGTTCTTTCTTCAGTCTTGTTGGGGAGTGGAAGATGCCACAGGTCCCATAATCGTTTGACCAAAAACCCTTTTTCATTGCCATTTGGAGAGTTTGGAGTGACAGTATTGAGTAGAACCAGAAGCCTGGAATGCATGCTCCATTATAACATGTTTGTAAATCACAATTCAGCTTTATCCTGGAGGACAGAGCTTCGGTTGCACAGTTGCATTTGTGCTCCTTCCAAATGCAAATATTTCTTTCAGTGTGGAGGAACAACCCATGTGTTACGGTTGAGCTGGTCACCTGATGGACATTACTTGGTATCTGCCCATGCCATGAACAACTCTGGCCCTACTGCCCAGATCATTGAACGGGAGGGCTGGAAAACCAACATGGACTTCGTGGGGCACCGGAAAGCTGTGACCGTTGTGGTGAGTATGTCTAGATGCTGGAAGTCCTGGCAGCTGTCAGCACTACCCTACTGGGCTGCTGCAGATAGACAACATCTTCGAGCCTGAGGAGTACTAAGCTCTCCAGGAATTGTCAACTAAAGTTGAGTCACTTAATGGGAAATTGCAGTCTTGGGCTCCAAGTCTTAGGACATGATGGTGCTCCTTTCATTGTAAAAACATGACAACAAACCCCACCACCAGCGGCGGTCAAACTCGGGACCTTGTACTTGCCAGGCAGGCACTGTACCGCTGAGTTAAGTCCCCAGCTCCATGTAATGTTTAAATGGTGACCATCATTCAGATCCGTTTTTGTTAGGAATGTTGTAGCTCTGCACTAGCTTTTTACATGTTTAGGTCTGTTTACAGGTGCTCCATCCAGTACAGTGTGCTCACTTGCTGGCACCAGGGAACACAGAGCAATTCTGAATACCCCTGGAGCACCATGCTTGTCCACATATTTGGCAGTGTTAGTCAAAACCACCAATCAGTGCTGGGGGTCACTGGCATGCTCATCCTATCTTTGTGTGGAAGGCAGAGAGAGTGAGAGTGCTGATCCTTTATCCCCTCTGGATTACTAACTGTAGAGTGTTGTGAGAATTCACGAGACAAATTGGTCTCCCTAATGGACAACCAAATGAATGTACAACACTCAACTTGCGAACTTTCACAAACGTAGTGTATAAGATTCACTTTGTCAGATTATGAACAAATCTGACTTACAAATGTTCTCTCAGAACAGAACTCATTTGTAAGTCAGGGACTTGATGTAAATAGATTCTCAGGTTCATGCTGAGGGAAGTCGAAGCTCATTCAAGGCCCAGATTGAGCTCATCATTGCTTGAAAATAAGTATCATGTATTATACCTTACAATGGAAATTTCACAGAAATAAGTATTGCATCCTTAAGTTTTTTGTGTTGATGTCTATATTGGATTTGTTTGAAATGAGAGTCTTTTTACTAAAATTTTTGAAAATTATTACTTTATATTTAGCAAGCATTTCTGTGTTTTTCTTTCATATGCACCTCAGGGCCACTTTAAGAACAGCTGCTTTATGAGAAAATGACTCCTGCCACAAGGGAGAGCTATAAAGCCCTATAATCTACTGGTGGTTGTGGAGACTCAAGCCTAGTGTTTGCTCCTCTGTGTTCCATGTTATCCAGTCACTGTGCTGCTTGCCCTTCCTAATTGCTGTGGAGTGAAAACCCTCCACAAGCCACAACTTTCGTCTGTCTTTAGATGTTCCAGCTTGGGATTCCAAGAGCTCCCACCGCACCCCTCAGCCTCTCAATCCAAGAAGTTAGCAGAGAACCAGGAATGAGTTCCCAGCCTTTCCAAATGCAATAACCAGGTTACACAGGTGGTCAGGTCAGTTCCTGACTGAGTAGCCAGTCAAGGACATATAACCATTGTCCCTAGCTTAGTGAGATGATGAGAGCTTCATGGGGCTAGCAGATTTCTAGTAAATACGTATTTCTGTGAACCTCAAATGCATTGAGGGGAGAAGGAATTAAATGTGCTAGATCTCTCCTACCAGTCCCTTTGGCTTCCCATAGGAGATGAGGAGTGTACAGATCCTGGTCCCAGAAGCTCCCTTGTAGGACCAGCTTTTTACCAGGTCCTACTGCTGATCCTCAGGCCAGGAGAAATTGAGAGGTCCAATTCCAATGACTCCGATCCCCTCTACCTAGCCATTATTTCCAGAAATGGAGCTTTTGGTAGTGCTAAGTTCAAATTTTCATTCACTGTCTACTTATTTAGTGACTTGGTTTGTTTTTAGGCCTCCCTGACCGTCCTTTTTTGCATCATCAGAAAAATACCTTCTTAGGTAGTTATAAAGATGAAATAACATGTCCTGTGCTGGTAGCCAAGTATTTCAGTGTGTTTCTAATGCTTGGGTATAGGGTTTTACTTGATGCTTGAATAGTTACTTTAGCATTTGTTGTTTGGCTTTAGAAATTCAACCCAAAAATCTTCAAAAAGAAGCAGAAGAATGGGAGTTCTGCAAAGCCCAGCTGCCCATACTGCTGCTGTGCTGTTGGCAGCAAGGACCGCTCGCTCTCTGTCTGGGTGAGCCACCAGTCTGAGCTTCTGCTGCTGGGTGGGAGGTATGGGATGGGAAGGTGGCGTGCCTAGAAGTTTTGAACAAAGAAAAAGCCTGCTGTTTTTCATGGTGCTCAGTGTATACCTCCACCTTGCCCCTGCTTAGAAACCTGAATGGTCTCCTTCAGGTAGAAGGAAACACTAAACCCTGGCTCTCCCATCCAGGAGCATCCATCCTGACCCCAAGCCAGAACAGCTCTATGTCATACTCAGACAGCATCTTCCATGATCATTGTCATAGTTGGCATATTATGTGTACTTTCTGTGAGAAAATTATTTGTATTGACATATAACATCTATGTATCAAGTGTATTCACCTAAAACAATGACTGCCAACCTTATAGAACTTTTAATGATAACAGACAGCTATCAGCGGCACATGTGCCACCTGTCACCACTGAGCTAAAAGATTGAGTTTAGTGAGTAATCATCTTGAGTTTACACTAGTGTCACCACCGCTCAAAACACTTCTTGCGGGCCGGGGAGTTAGCTCAGTGGTTCCGGTGCCTGTCTTGCAAGCGCAAGGGCCCAGGTTCGATTCCCCGGTAACCACATAACAATACTGGGTGTGGAGACTCACCCCAGCAGCAACCAGTACCACATACCACAGTGCCGGGCGTGGTGGCTCACGCCTGTAATCCCAGCACTTGGGAGGCAGAGGCAGGAGGATTGTGATGTGAGTTGGAGGCTGAGCTCAGGGCCAGCCTGAACCACAAAGTGAGACCCTGTCTCAAAAAACCTAAAAAAAAAAAACACTTCTTGCCCCTCCTCAGTCAAGACCTTCCCCCAACCCTACCAATGCACCCATTCTATTGGCCTGTCTCAAATAGGTGAGTTCTTTTATACTCCTGAACTTCATATAAATGTACTCAGGTGGGTTTACTTTTTGAGTATTGTGTTTTTTCCACTTGGCATAATGTTTTAAGATTTGTGTATGTTGTTGTATTTAACAGTTTATTCCTGTTATTGCTGTGTAGTGTTCCACTGTGGGAGCATATCACAGTTTTTGTGCTGTCTTATTAATGGCCAAGAGGGTTCTAGTAGTGAGATGTTTTTACTAAAATTGAGAAAAAGCAAGCTTTTCTGTGTTTTTCTTGTGAGCGTGTATGTGTGTATTTTGAGGTACTGTGGATTAAACCCAGGGTACACTGAACTATACTCTTAGCCCTTTTTAAATTTTGAGACAAGGTCTTGCCAAGTTGCCCATGCTAAGCATTGAACCAGCAATCTTTCTTCCTTAACCTCCTGAGTAGCCAGAATTACAGGTGGGTACTGCTACACGTGACCTGTATGAACATTCTTATATGAGTCTTTTTGTAGACATATGTTCTTATTACTTTACTAGTTTTTACCAAAAAGTAGGGACAGGGAATGGAGTTCATAGTGAGGCCCTGGGTTACATTCCCAGTAGCAACAGCAACAAAGAGGTTGTAGCAAGTATTAATAAGGATATGCTTAGCCAAAGTAATGCATTACTTAGGTATGTTTAATTTGATATAGGAGTTGAGAAAAGTTCTTGCCAGTTTCGACTAAAGCTAACCATATGAATATGACTTAGCAGTTTTCCTCCTCAGAGTAGGACCAAGACAATAAAGATTTTTGTCCAAAAAAGACATGCCCGAGTTCAAGGTTCCAATATTGACTGCTTTGTATAATTAACAGGCAACTCTATTTAATTGTCCATTAAACCCTTTAGATGATACTAGGATAGGTAAGACTGTGGGTCTTACACTCTTTATCAGCCCCTGAAATGGTAGTATTATGCTTAAAGCTCTTGTGCCCCTTCTCTTCCTAAGGTAGTTCCTTCTATGAAGCAGGTTTTCAATGATAGGTTGAAGGGTAAGAACTAAAGGATAAGAACTGTGATGATTTCTAAGTTAAGGTTCTAAAGGATTTTTAAGTTACTTATCGCCAGGGTTGATGAGACTCACCTTCAGCACCTCCATATGCAGTAGAGAATGTTGTCCTGTCCCTGAACATTGCGGTCTCTCTCTGTCCCCATCTCATTTAACATCTGATAAAACAAAAGATACGAATATATATATATATATATATATATATATATATATATATATATATATATATATATATATATATATATATATACATATATGTATATATATGTATATATATATTTTTTTTTTTTTTTTGGGGGGACAGGGTCTCACTTTGTAGTTCAGGCTGGCCCTGAACTCAGCCTCAAACTCACACCACAACAGTCCTCCTGCCTCTGCCTCCCGAGTGCTGGGATTACAGGCGTGAGCCACCACGCCTGGCACTGTGGTATGTGATACTGATTGCTGCTGGGCAAGAGTCTCCACGCCCAGTACTGTATATGGTTACTAGGGGATCGAACCAGCACCCAGCACTGTATGTGGTTATCAGGGAGTCAAACCTGGGTCCTGCAAGACAGGCGCTGGAACCACTGAGCTAAATCCCCAGCCCAAAAATTATATATTTGTTTAAAGAAAATGTAGCCCATGTCTCATGAAACAAGGAAAGAATGTTGAAAGCTCTAGGGAAAAAAACTCCAAGTCATTTATAGAGGTAAACCCATCAGAAAAACTTCAGGCTTCTCTACAGAAACCCTAAAGTTTAAGAGGCCATGGAAAGATGTATTTTAAACCCTGAAAGAAAATAAATGTTGATGTAGATTAACATACTAAGCAAGCCTATCCTTAAGAATGAAAGAGAAGCATAAATAAAAGAAATTCAAGACCACTAGGCCGGTATTGCAAAAGATACTTAAAGGAATCCTAAATACAGAAGAATATATAAAGTAGTGAGTTGGAAAGAATCAAACATTAGAAAATTAGCAAAAGGTGCACACAGGGTAGGGGAAAGAAGCACAGGACTTGCACACATTCCCTTGACCACCACTACTCCCTCCTGCTGTTCCTAGTACTGCTTGTGTGCTCATTCAGTGCAGATCCGGTACCTCTTTTGTGAAGCTTCACCTGAGAAGACTTTAGTGCTTGCTCTGACCCATGAAAAGCCCAAGGAAGGAGTCAAGACAGAGAATAATGATCATATTAATTTGAAGGTGGTGGGTATAGGATGGTTCTGTGGGATAGTTTAAGATTAAGAGGCATGCATCACTCACTAAACTAATGAAAACTTATTGTGAATGAGTTTGTCAGTGAGGTAGATCAGATTCTGATTTCATGGATAGCCAATCAATTAAACAGACACACCTACACAGTTGGAGATGGAATACCAAGATATAATTGAGGTGTCTAGACAGAAGATGTCTACTAAAAAGAGCACTTGCAACAACTCTGCTCCAGAATTCTTTTATTACAGACCAAGATAGCATAACTAAGCAAGCTGCAATTTGGTTCAACATCATCCTACATCCTGACAACTATAATATAGTTTCTTCTATTCTTTCATTCACCCTCTCCTATTCTTTTATTGTACATACACTGCCTCATGTATGTGCACAAACATAGTGCATTTTTTTAACTAAATGGCCAACAATATGTTTTGATTGATATCAAATGGAGATGGGGAGACACTGGTTCTCTGAAAACAATCCCTCTCTTCACTAGTGGCATCTCATCAGATCTTA
>PVIR01029929.1:0-20690 GCA_004026965.1 Petromus typicus
GTGAGTCTCCACACCCAGTATTGTTATGTGGTTACCGGGGAATCGAACCCGGGCCCTTGCGCTTGTAAGACAGGCGCCGGAACCACTGAGCTAACTCCCCGGCCCGAGTCCCTAAGGTTTGAGTTCTGCTTCCTATGAAAACTTAACTTAATGGACCCCGGGCTCCGCTTGCATGAGGAAAAATCCATTCACATCAGAACACATATAAATTGGAAAGTTCTCTGACCTTGAGAGAGAAACTAGGGAAGGCAGGGGAGAAAGGATATGGAAAAGTCACTAGAAAGTTCATTTGGAAAAAAAGCTGGCTTATCACAATAAGGAGGGAGACTACATTTTGATTTATCCTCACAACTATGAGGATAAGCTGCATAAAGCTGAAATTAAGAGAACGCAAGAGGTCAGAATTGGAAGTTAGCATGAGCATTCATGCCTAGTTTGCAGAGAACACAACCCTGTCTCCTCCTTGAAGAAGGGACACTTGACACTTTGTCACATCTGCTGAATGCCCATACACCTCACCAGGCCACAATAAGGGCAGAGATTTACTGCAAATCTCCCAGACAGACAAGGTTTACAGCATATAGGTACAGCCCATTCCTCCACCGGACTCCCTGATCTCCTAATTCCTTTAAGCACCACTGCCTTCTGCAGGTCCTGCAAACACAGAGTCTTTCTGAATGTGTCCCTTTTTACACTACACTATGATGCCCTGCCCCGTCTCTTCAATTCCACGTTCTCAGAGTTCTCACTGCTCTTTCATGCCATTCTCCACACCCTCAAAGTTATAACTCTCTCCTCAATATTATCATAATATTATGACTTATCAAGGCTAATGTCCATTTGGCCAGCATCTATATGTTTGACCCATATTTTTTAATATGCCCTAGTATTTTTCAAAAACTTCTTTACTTCCATATTTCTCTAGCACAGATCTTGAATCCATCTTTCCAAAGAGTCCTAGCTCATTCTAATGGGAACTGGTAATTAAAGCCCATACCCTGAGCTCTAGGCTGTCCATTCTCACTGAATTTTTGCTGCTTCTAGTTTTTCAGCAGACAGCCAAAAAAATACACATATTTAGAAAAATAAACCTCAATTTGAAAGTAATATTTCTAATTTTAAAAATTATAAAGTTCTACATAATTTATTTAATTTTATGTTTGCATTCCTTTTCTCCTTGCCAAATTCTGATTACCAAAGGTATTAACATAATTAGAATGATCTAATCTTTTCATAATATAGAAATCAAAACATCACACTGTACTTTGAAATATACACAATTATTATGTGACAATTAAAACATTTAAAAATAAAATAATCATAAAAAATAAGGTCTTCTTTTTTTTTTTTCCCCAGTACCTGGGATCAAACTCAGGATCTTGCACTTGCCAGGCACGTATAGCCCCAAAGTTTTCTTTAAATAAACAGGATTTCTTATCTTCTTTACCATTCAGTGTCTAGATGAAAATCACGTTTGTTTCTGTTTTGTAAGAATGTTTTGGTCTACATCTTGTCCTGAGTAATTACTTTGAAAATAAAGATCCATAGTGTAATAACTACAGTTATTCTTTTAATGTTGGTCATGAAAACTTGTTTTTTTTTTTCATAAAAGAAAAAAAGTAGATTCACAAACAACCATTTGAAGTTTGTATTTTTATTTTTAAAATAAATGTGATGTGCAAATAATATTTTTATGCTAAGTGCGATATTATTTTATAAAGGAAATATTTTACTGAATATGAATATCTTCAAAATTGAAACATTTTATTGTTTTAATTTTTGTTACAAGGCTAAAGAACCAAGAAAACAATGGTTATGAGTGATATTAAATGATTATTAGCAAAACTTTAAAAAATAATTTCAAACTACACATGAAGTCTTTCTTTTTTTTTTGAGACAGGGTCTCGCTTTGTAGTTCAGGCTGGCCCTTAAGCTCAGCCTCAAACTCACATCAGAGCAATCCTTGTGCCTCTGCCTCCCGAGTGCTGGGATTATAGGCATGAGCCACCACGCCCAGCACCCAGTATGTGGTACTGATTGCTGCTGGGCGTGAATTTCCACACCCAGTATTGTATGTGGTACCGGGGATCGAACCTGGGTCCTTGCACTTGCAAGACAGGTGCCAGAACCACTGAGCTAAATGCCCGGCCCTACACATGAAGTCTTACCAACACTGAGATTGTCAAATGCGGCTGGCTGTCCTTACTGTCATTTCACATTTAAGTTGTACGTGTAGGCCCAGAAACTGTGTTCAAGTAGTGCATGGGGACTTTGTTCTGGGAGGCTGCCACACTATGGAAGGTTGCTCATTTCTCTACTGCCCTCCCTCCTTCTTTTCTTCTCTCTGTAGGTAACTTTTAACTACCCATCTGTTCTTTTTTTCAGCATCTAAATAAGTATATGTATGCTTCATTTTTTTCCTCCCCATGAGTCAGTACACACCTCCTATTTTATTTAACAATGTTACCTGGAATGTTTGAAATGTCTAATTTCTCAATTTAAAACTGCATAGTACTCCAATGTGACAATGTATTATAATCCACTGAACTAATTTGCTATCAACACATAATTGTTTTTAGTCTTCTGTGAAGATAAAAAAAAAATGCTTCAATGACTTGTCTCATCCACAAATTCATTTCAGTTTTTGAGAATGGCTGGTTGTTTATACCACATAGGTATTATTGTTTTTGTTTAGACATGCAAAATACAGACTTGTCTGGTTATGAGTAAAATAATTTTTCATGTTTATTGACTATATTTCTTTGACAACTGTCTATGTCACTTTTCAATAATTGCAGATGCTATCCAATACACTAAATTGAAGGGGGAAATGTATATAACAATATTTTTGTAAATATCTGTTCAGTTTTTGACTGGCTATTTGCTGGATACTAAGTTACTTTTGAGAGTGTAATGGAGGGCAGGAGAGACCTCATGGAACACAGGACATCTAAATTTACATTGTAATCTAATTTTTCTCAATTAAACAGTTGTGTAACCTCTGGAAGTTACTTAGGAAATTTTTAATATATGTCATAATCCAGAACATTTATATTCTTTTCTATATTTAAGATCCATCAATAACAATAAATGAGATTTAAAAACCATTTTTTTAACCAATGTGTCTATAATCTTTCAAAACCATTTCAATTATAGAGAGAAAATGTACAATTAGTACATAAATACCACAAAGAAACACATAGTTGCAAATTTCTTTGTTCTATGAAATGAGAATAATAGTTCTTGACAAGATATTTATGAAAATTAAATAGATAACAAGTCTAAAACGACTACCTGGTACACAAATAGCATAAAAACATTACTGTCACAAAAACATTAGTGTCATTACACAGCCATCATTATGATCTCCTCCTATCCAGGCTTCAACAATACCATGAAATAATTCAGGTAGAGAGCTTTAAGGCAAAATAAAGTCCAACAGAGCATGTTTTTACTATCTCCACAGATAGTCAGGAAAATATTCCTGAAAAACAACAGTAAGAAAAACTAGTTATGAAATAAGCTAGATGACTGTTCTCTGACTAAAATATTTGTTTCAGAGATTGCTCAGATACGATGCATATATTTGAGCATTTTCTTTTTCCCTGACAATTAAGAATCTAGACGTAGTTTTGAAAGCACAACGAGGTTAACAAAATAGAAGACTGACCAGTGAGCTATAAATATTAGCTCTTTGGTCTTTACTGCAAGATTATAAAGATTTGGGAAAGGAACTGAAATATACACATAAATCAATATAAATATCCAGATCAAAGAATAAGAAGCAAGTCTAGGAAATTTTTAATGTATGTCATAATCCAGAACATTTATATTCTTTTCTATATTTAAGATCCATCAATAACAATAAATGAGATTTAAAAACCATTTTTTTTAACCAATGTGTCTATAATCTTTCAAAACCATTTCAATTATAGGGAGAAAATGTACAATTAGTACATCAGTACCACAAAGAAACACATAGTTGCTACATGTAAATAAAACAAAGGTCACTAGGAGACACTGGCAGTCTGAGCAGGAAGGCAAGCCAGCACAGGGGGTGCTGCCTTTTGATGCACTCTTTTTAAGGATCTGGATTCGGGCCACATGCTTGTGGCCAGCCTTCCAGCCCAGCCTGACCACAGACTTAAGGACACTTACGGACTGTGCTTCCCTCCTCAGTCAGAGTACAGCCATGGCAAAGCAGTATGAAGACCCGCTGTGCAGGAAGCACCAGTCCAGCGACCTCAGGTGATTCAAATCCGGTGCCAGCCTCTGCATCCTCCACTGATCACCTGGGGTGGTGCCATTCCTGTGCCCCTGGAAACGACCTGTCTTACCATCTTCATTCCTTCTCCTCCCACTGGTCCCACAGTGTCTGGCCTCTGTTTCCCAACATCCATGGACAGTATTCTCAGCATCTCTGAAGACCAGCACCAGGACAACTCCCACAGTCCTCAGCCATGCACAACACAGTTGCTCACAGATGAGGTGCTCTCCTCTTCCTGGCTCTCAGCAAATGCTCTTGTGGACACCCTTTTCTTCCCCTGGCCTCTAAGCATGGCGCTCCTTGGCGCACTGTGAGGCCTTTTTCTCTATTCACAGTCACCTAGAAGATCTCAGTCTTTACACTGATGATTTTCAGTTTCACATCTCTAGCCTGGCTTTTCCTTTAAGCTCTAAACACCTATATCCAACTATCTAAGCTCTGAAAGAAAACTCCAAAGGACCGCAAGAAAAAGCAGGTGTTTGGCTTCCCAAGTTCCAGCATTCCCTCCCAATGCAGTTACCTGGGGATCTGGAGACCCAGCATTCCTTTCTCGCTCTTGCTTCTTCATCCAAAGTAAACTGACGGCTAAGTCCCATCAGAACCTCTCCGCGTGTCCCCATCTTTGCTGCCACCCTCACTTCTCAGCTGGGAGACTAAAACAGCCTGTGAGACACCCACTTCTATTTTTGCTCACTCTGGTCTACTTTCCATTCAGAGTCAGAGAAAGTCTTTGATAAAGTAAGTCATCATATTTTATCATGTTTTTGAAACATGGCAGGTTCATCCCTTCAATAATTATTAAATCAACAAAGATGGAAGACTAAAATTACAACTGTATCCTCAGTGACAAACCTAAGAGTACGAATTAGATTAATCGGATAACTACAAAGAGGAACAAGAAAAATGGTAAGAAAAAGAAATGATTACTCTAAGTAATGCTATGCACAATAATCTAGCAGTGTATTACTGGAAGGGTTAACTCTAAAAACAATAATTCTTCTAATATAGTCCTGAACTTTACTTAAAATAACAATTATTGATAAACATCTGAACTTTACTTAAAGCTGTGTCTAGGCTAGTGTGGGGCAGCAGTGATTCCTGTATGTGTTTTGGAACTGAGCAGCCTTCCAGCCCAGGGTCCTTCCAAAGGTCCTTGGAGAACTCTCTTGAGATGAATTCTGCCTGGGACATGCTAGGACCACAAGTCAAAGGACAGGGACACCCAAACTAAAAAAATACAGGAAGGTCCCAGCTTCTCTAATGGAGGTAAAAGTAAACTGCCACATATTCAAGAAAAAGGACATTGGGGGCCAGGGAGTTAGCTCAGTGGTTCCGGCACCTGTCTTGCAAGCAGCACATGTCTTGCAAGCGCAAGGACCTAGGTTCTATCCCCGGTAACTGCATACCATACTGGGAGTGGAGACTCACGCCCAGCAGCAACCAGTACCCCATACCACAGTGCCGGGCCTGGTGGCTCATGCCTGTAATCCCAGCACTGGGGAGGCAGAGGCAGGAGGATTGCTGTGATGTGAGTTGGAGGCTGAGCTCAGGGCCAGCCTGAACTACAAAGTGAAACCCTGTCTCAAAAAACCTAAAAAAAAAAAAAAAAAAGAAAGAAAGAAGGAAAAAGGACACTGGAGAGCAGATCCAGCCACACCCCTATGAGAAAAAGCAAGAATGCTCAAGAAGCCAGGTACTCGCCCACTCCCTCCTCACCTGGAGACCCATTTCCAGACTTCTGTCAGCTGTCTCTCGCCTGACCAAGCCAAGAGTAATCTGGAAATGTGTCAACCAGGAACCACAGGAGACATCAGAAATAGCCTGTCATAGAACTTTAGTAAACATTAAACTCAGGCTGCCCTGACAATGTGATAGCCATTTTATAAATCTACTGAAATACTGGAAATGAATTTTTAATGCAGAATGAGATAGGAGAACAAGCCAATGTCATCTTTCTGCATTTCTTTTCCAAAGTGTAGCTAGGAATTTTGCAAAACATGAATTAGCCCATGTCCTACCACTGCTAAAAACTCTTCAACACCGCCCACAGTTCACAGGACAAGCAAACGTGGGTTGGCTAATAGTTTCCTGTGACCTTTCAATTTCAGTCATCGTTGCCACTTCTGTGTCCCAACAATCACCATGAAACTCGATTCTTTAAATGAGCCAGACTCTCAACTGAGAGCTAAATATATGCCATTCTCCTTGCTGCAGATGTTAGTCCTTCTGTTTGCTGGGCCCACTCCTCACCATTCTCTGGCCTCTAATGAGTGCTTCTGCCTCCTGGGAACCCTCTCCCAAGGCCAGAGCCAGGATGGGGCTTGTGACCTCATTAGAGAGTCCTGAACTCCCTCTCAGCAACACCATTATCTCTCTGTTGCACAGGAAAATGTTCTAGTCTATCTTGTTCTCCTGTGGATTCCTCAAAGTCCATTCTATCACCATGAATACTGGTGCTGTCCAGCAGAAGTGTCCAGCTCTTCTCTCAGGGACACGTAAGTCTGTATGCACCCCTCCATGAAGTCAGAGGTAGCCATGTGGCCTGTAAGTCCTTTATAAATAGTAAGAAGTAATTAGTTCCCACATTAATCACCAAATAGGAAAATTTTAAGGCTTAGAAATGTTTCCTGGGCCCGGGATTTAGCTCAGTGGTTCCGGTGCCTGTCTTGCAAGCACAAGGACCCGGGTTCAATCCTCCGTAACCACATACAATACTGGGCGTGGAGACTCACGCCCAGCAGCAACCAGTACCACATACCACAGTGCCGGGCATAGTGGCTCACGCCTGTAATCCCAGCACTCGGGAGGCAGAGGCAGGAGGACTGCTGTGATGTGAGTTGGAGGCTGAGCTCAGGGCCAGCCTGAACCACAAAAGCAAGACCCTGTCTAAAAAAAAAGAAAAAAAATGTTTCCTTTGATAATAGTGAATAAAAAATTCTACTTAAATTCTCCAGATCACTATTAAATTAACAAACAGATTTTCCCCAAAGAGAACAGTCTTGATTAAATATGTTTAAACTAAAATTGTGAATAAACTGGAAAGGTACAGGACACAACAGACAACGGAAATTTGAATAAAGCCCTGCTATTAAGTGAGCATGCAGGTGTCTTTTTGGAAGAATTTCTGTAAGCGAAACACTGAAAAAGATTTCAGAAATTACAGGCAACCCTGAAACACATAGGAAGATATGTGAGCCTCGGGGGCTGAGAACAGACCTTGTACTGAGGGAGGGACCTTTCTTTTCTAAAAGCACTTTCAGAGAGCAGGGAACAGGATAAGGTAAGGATAACTCAATCTTATTTAAAAATAAGATGAGTCACATATATTAAATATATATATTAAAGATGCACCTATATACCATTTTTGGCTCACTGATATAAAATATTAAAATTATTTTAAATCATGATGTAAATAAGAATCTAAATTAACTTCCTATTTACAAAAATAAAACAGAAATCAAGCTACTGAATAAAGTATGATTCAGTAGAAGTTAAGGGCTTTGGTCTTATATATACATCAAATGGCTCATGAAATTTTGTAAACAGGAGCCCATATTCATAGAACAGTCATTTGTAGAAATGTACATTAAATGTTAATGTGGTGCTGGTGAGCAGCAGGATTATAAGTGGGGTAGATATAGCTTTTGAGAGAGAGAGAGAAAGAGAGAGAGAATGAATGAGAATATGAATTAATATATAACACTGGCTAGAATAGAAAGAGGTGGACCAGTTCATTATATATGAGAACAGCATGGACCTGCAAAGTACTCTGCCAGGTACAACAAGGAAAACCATGAACAAAAAAATCAAAATGCCTTCAAAAACCTCATGATCTAAAGGTAGAGATAAAATGCATATATATGACAAGTAAGTACAAGAAGGAATTTAAAAGTGCCATAATGTGAATAATAAATAAAGAATGTTTTACAAGGCAAGAGAGAAGAAAACTTGAGGCTAACTGACCAGATTGGAGGATGAGACAGAAATGCTGTCTCTCTCAGCAGGTTTTGAAGGACAATGAGGACTTTAAAAGCAGGGAAAGAAAATAAGACTAGGCACAAGCACCTAGTATGTGCCAGGTACTGAGGTGCAGTTTCATCATCTAAATCACTCAGTCCTTGTATGCATCCTATCAGGAATGGATTGTCATTCCCCCTGCTTTCCCAGCCAGGATGCTGGAACTTGGAAAAGCTGGCTTCCATTCACACAGTGAAGCTCCACTCAAAGCAGGATGTGAATCCAGAAATTCGAGTCTCGTGAATCTGCCAAACTCCCCTTCTAGGCAAAGAGAGAGCACTGACGCCATGGGCTAAGAAAAATGATGCACAAAATCACAGAAGAAGGAAACAGATCTACTGAAAGTCCTTCATGAAGTTTCTGCAATAAGTGCTTTTCATGTATAATTTTAATTTTCCTCTGAAGTGATCATTATCATACTTGTACCACAATGAGAAAAGTAAGGTTTAGATAGATCTAACATGAGGCTAAATATTAGCTATTAGCTATTAGCTAATAAGCAGAAGTTTAAAGCCAGAACTGAGTCCTGTCAGACCTGAGACTGTACATATACTATTTCATTTAATCCCCCCAGACAATTCCCTAAGCCAGACAATACTGTTTTTCTAATGTTTACAGATCTGAATATGAAATATCAGTAACTTTCCCCAAGGTCACAGAGCTGGGACGTGGTGGAGCCAAAGTGTAATCCAGGTCTGATTTTGGAAGCAGAGCTCTTACTCTTGGCCACACAGCCAGAAAAAGAGCACGGGGACCGCCAGCCACAGACAGTCAAGGATGTCGGTTCAGTGTCTAGCAGCTATGCCAACTCACAGAAGATTTTTTTTTCTGTGGAGAACATCGTCAAGTAATGGTTTAGAAACAAAGTCCTTCAACAGACATATCAAAATTCGTTACTGGTATATACACTTTTAATGCATCTTTTCAAATAAGGTCCATCATTGCCTCAATTAGCTGTAATTAATTTACAGAGGAAGGTCAGATGTGCATTATTTGGCAAGCATTTAGCCATCGTGACCCTACCACACGTCGAACTCAAGAAGATGCTGTAATATGCTACTTAGCATAAACTACATTAGATTTACCCAGTACTCTATTATTACCAACTTCTTTTCCCAGTGGAGCGGAGACTGTAAGGAGTAAACCTCATCAGTGAAACTGCCTCCTCAAAGATAAAACAAGGGAAGATGAACAAAAACTCATCACAGAATGGGTTTGCTCTTGACATTTTGTTTGGCCTTTGGTTATCAAGTGCAATTTTTTTTTATCAAACATGGTCCTCAAATTAAGCAGGCCCTGCCCGGGCAACCACAGGACAGTTCCACGTTCCGGCCAAGGGCACAGTCTGACTCATCCTGACTTAGGAGAGCAATTTTTAATGACTCAGGGCCCCTGAAGTCTTTCCTACTTCTTGCTCTTCCAATGGGCCCCGGCTCCCGGGAGAATCCTCTGCTCGGTTCCCAATTCCCGAAACCCTTCCCGTCTCCCTACAGTGTCAAGCCCTCCGCGGTCTGGGCTCCTTCCTTCCCCCTCCTCTACCCCTTCCTCTGCCTCTTTCTCCACCCTGGGTCTGGAGACTCACCAGGTGCAGCGTCAAGGGCAGCAACAGCAGGAACAGCCACAGGTAGAGGTGGCAGCTGTTGGTGAACTTGCTCTGCTCAGGGTCGTGGTACCAGCCGCCAGTGAGCGCGGCCCACACGCCCTGGCGGAGCAGCTGCAGCACCTGGGACACCATGGTGGCGCCCGGGAGCCCTGTGCCCCGGGCTCTACCGCGCCGGTGCTCGGGCTGAGCCCCCGCCTCCACCCTCCCCGGCGCTGCCGCCCTGCCTGCGTCTCGGCGCGGACCCCCAGAGCGCGGTACCCGAGCACTCTGCTGCCGCCGGGCGGGTGGGCGCCATGTCCGGGGAGGGAGGATTCTCCCGTCGTGCCCCGCGCTGTCCGAGGATGCTCCCAGGCTCCGCCCTGCGCCTCCACCCCACCCCCACACCCCGCGCCAGCGGCAAGGGCCTGGGGACCCTGGGCCCCTCTTCCGCCTCTGCGGCTCTCCTTTCCCCCTGGCTCTCCTTAACGATGTTGTCGTGTGGAAGGGACAGACTGAGGCACATTCCTTGGCCTGGTTCTTTGCCTCCTGAACTAACAGACATTCAGACTCCAGATCTTACCAAAGGGCCCTTGGAACAGTCTCTGCAGAGCGCCGCTAGGAGCGCTGCACTTCCTGGGCTCCAGTCACCCTTGTGTTGTCCGCTCTACCTCATCCCATCACCAGGAGCTTTTTTCCTCAGCCCTGACTTTTTGTCCTGAATACTTTCAGAAGTTTTAGTTAGGTTTCTTAACATTTTTGTGTATTTTCTAGACCATCCCAAACAGCAATCGGCTATTGAAACTAATCTTTAGTCTTTTTCTGCTGTTTAATTGGACGACCCACTAGATGGAATCACGGAACTAATAAGCTTTCGGCTGTTGTATATTTTATGACTTACAGTAATACACTTTAGATTCTCTACCGGGAACAGATTTTGTAAAGGGAAGAATCAAAAGGGAATATTGCTTTCTTAGGAATGAGCAGAGAAAGCCCTGTGTATTTGAGGCCGTAAGAAAGGATGAGAGACTCTATGATTTGCAAACATGCCTGCCCTGGGTCATCCCTGTGTCATCTTCCCAAACACATCACTCTTCTGGCACGTGTCCCTCTTATGGCCTGGCCTCTTGGTTCTGGGCTGCAGCAACATCGCCGGTAGCTGCCATAGCCAGGCCAGGAGAAGGCCTGCCCATTTCTACCTTGGAGTGAGGTGAGGAGGAGCCTGTCCTGAGGAGAGGCCCAGAAGATGGACGATGACTGGGTCGCAGCAATAGGTCAGTGTGTCTGCCCTCAGTGTGAACTGTTCTAAATCCTATTCTGCGTTGTTTTCTAAGAATAACCAGTGGACGTCACTTAAGGCCACAGCTTTCTTCTCCCAGAGGTACAGAGGTGTCTATGTGTCTCCTCAGTGTGTAACATGAATCAACCCTTCATCCACACTGAAGTCCCACTTCTCAGGGTTACCTCTGGGAGCATGGAGACACAAAGAATGGCCACATGACAGGCCAGCTCCTGCCCTGAAGAAGTGCTCTTTGTCATCTGCCTGAATCATCAAATGTTTACTGAGTGCTCTGTGTGTGCTGGGCATTTTAGCAAAGACTGGAAAAGTAAACATGAATGTGATCCTTACCATGAGAAGTTCACAAACCATACAAAGAAGAAGTGTGATCAAATGTGCGGTGTGCTCTAACAAGAATGTGTATATCCAGATACATAAAAGTGCTGGAACACTGAAAAGGAGACCGGGGGAGAACAGATGTGTCAGGAAGTCCAGGGACCTGGGTCCTCTGGCTGAAGATTTGCTCTCCAGACATATTTTATGAATGTGAGTGGTTGTCTAGGCAGACCTAATATGGAAAGGGGATTACGGCAAGTTAGAGAAAATGTCACGATAATATAACAGGCCTAGATGGTGGGAAGGAGATAGGGCAGTGGCCAACTTAGTGAGATAAGCAGAAGTCAGCTTCCAGAGCATACAAGAGTTTTTTCAGCTTATGTCCTGGCAATGGGCAGCACTAGGCAGCTCCACACCTGAACATGACATGCCAGTGTCACAGGGGGAATACTGAGCAGAAAAGGGACATGGTGTGGAGGACCAGAGGTAACTGGAGGCTTAGGGACCAATTCAATGTAGTGGTAAAGGACTGAGGTATCTGAAATATTTCAGTTTTGGTTTGGAATGACTGTGTTCTAAAACTATGAGATGGAGCAGAAAAAAAAATGACTATATTGAATTTAAGTCCCCGTGGGGCTTTCAGGAGCAGTGAAAAGAGTGTTTTCAGAGCCCGGGAATGGTGTCCAATGCAGATGCATGCACTTGGGAGAGATCACAAGCCGAGCTATGAAAGAACATAACCGTGTCTTGTAGAGTGAGGAGTTGAGAGGCAGTCTGCCCAGTGCAGATGACAGGCTCTAAACGCACAGGCAGGAAGAAAGGGAGACAGAAAGCAGGAGTCTGATATTACCAAACACACAGAGAAGCAGTTCAAGGAAGAAGTAGCACCTAGTATCATCTGCCAAAGGAGGCCAAATCCAAAGACTAAAAGTGGCCAGGAGGACCTAGCTGTTGGCAGTGGCCCTGGGTGGCAATGCCACAGCAGCTTCAAGGGCCAGAGATGATGATGTGCAGACGCCTCGCCATTGTCTGAAAAGAATATGCGGGAGTGGAGAAGTGGCTGCCCAAGTAAGCACCTCCTCAGGGGAGCCTGGCATGGGCTGGGCAGGGGCTTAGTGTGGGAACTGTTTGTTTCAACAACTCACTATTCTAATAACTAGCTTTTAATATGAAGATATTTAAGCATGCTTCTGTCCCTGCTCTGCTTTCCTGGTTGTCATTTATTGTCCTAGATTTAATTCTAAAGCATACTTGGATGACTCTGAAGTCTCTGTATCCAGCCTTGACTATTTTTCAGAACGTCTGGTTTATACCTCTTAATATATACATAATATTATATATAATAGATATAGATATACTTCACTATTATATGTATATGCAATATATGTACATATATGTTATATATATATAAAACATTCTCTATACAAATATAAGAAGGAAACTCCCTTTGTGTAGAACACTTTCTCAGAGAAAATGCTGTTGGTTCTGCCTAAGCACAAACACAGAGAATTAGTAACATATTTTATTTCTTTCAACTACATAATATAACTCTAAAAGTCCAGTTTGAAGTAGCAAACACTGATCACTGGGAGAGGATGGAAGAGGAGGGAGGACAAAAGGAGGAATCAGAAAAGGGAAAGCAGAGCGGCCTTTAGTGATTTGAACCACTAGATGGCAGCAGAACACCGTTCCCAACAGTATACCAGAGTTCCTCATGAGTGTGGTCTTGCAAAGTTAAATGAGGTCTTCAAAACAGTGATATCAATACTGCAGAAAGCTTGCTCCCCTCGACATGACAGCTCTCCTTTTCACCTAATGAACTCATTCTCATCTTGCAAAGACCAGTGTGTATTCTATGCGTGTGTTCTGGGGAATTTTTCAAAGTTTGTTTGTTTTGTTTTGTTTTGTTTTTTCCCCCTAACCCCCTATATGGGATTTCTGAAGAACATAACAGGAACCACGGAAGCCAAGGAATATTCTTGGTATGACTGAAGAATTTGTGTACATATTTTTTAAAGGATTAAATATCACCTAAATGATAACTGGGCACGTCATTCTCCCTCTCCTATAATGACAAAAGAAAAGAAAAATTAACTTTAAAATAGACCCCAGTGGTACTGACTGCAGTCACAGAGGGAAGAGCTGGTAGACTCTTATTTAACAAATCCATGATTACACAGGCAAAGCTACTGAAACCAGCCACTCTGGAACCACGGAACTTAAGTAAAGCCACAGATCAAACCAAAAAGAACAGACATCAGAGAAACTAGATGTAACCTCAGTAAGACAGAAGTGACTTTAAATGACCTTAAACAAAAAAGAAAGGCACAGACAGTTGTAAGCCCAGAAGATTCAAAATAATAAATATATTAATTCTTGCTCAATTAATTTGTAACTAACTTAATCCAAGTTTAAGAAACTAAAAAGAACAAACTAAAACCACACACCGTGACAAAGATGAACCTTAGAGCTCAGCTCAATAAAGCACATGATACATGATTCCACTTATGTACACCTGGAAATCAGGTAAGCCTAGCTTTTGGCAGCAGGCCTGGGGATGGAAGCGCAAGAAAATGTCTCAGATTTGAGCACTGCTATTACCAGTGTGCAGTATGGAAAAGCAAGTAAAGAATTGCTATAGGGTGAAAGGGGAAAATGTTGAGATTGTAACAAAAAAGTAAGGAAACAAGTTTTATGTATATGGGGGGTGGTAGGGTGGGTAGGGCTATGGGAAAAAATGATAATTAAGTTGTGTCTTATACTGGTACAAATCCCCATTATGGAGTGCAATCATGATGTGTATATTTAATGTACCAATAAAGATTTAAAAAAAAAGAATTGCTAAGATGGTGTTGAGATTCCCACCAGTAGGTGGCGATGGCCCTGGGGCCCACATACTCAAGACAGGTCAATGAGGCCGGACCCAGAGCTGGAAGGGAGGGAGAGAAGAAAACTTACAGAGAATCTTTCAAAAATCAGGGAAGATATTTCTACTATAACCTAAAGCCACAAAAGAAAAAATTCAAGCACAAGGTAGTCAAGAGAAAGGAGAAGGAAAAATATCTTCATGAAAATGCCATAAAGAAATAAAATTCAGATAAATCAGGAAAGACGAAGATAGATAAGTTATGTGATATACATAGGTCTCAAGAAAGATAAAAAATGAGCAGAGAAAGGAAAAGACAGTTGACAGAAAGGGTAGCAGCAGTGACAGAAAACAGGAGGAGCTGCTGTGTGCAGAGCTGCCCACCTCAGACTGTCACAGAGCAAACATTGATCACACAGGAGCATTCTGCAGCACGAGGGGCTCACCATCAGAGTATGACATGCTGCAGCCAGATCCATCAAAATCACAAAAGCAAGTGCCCTGTGGTGCTTGTCTGTTGGCACCTGTGCACATGGCAAATGTGGGAAGGTATTCATTCCCACACCACGAGATGAAAAAACTGGAAGTAATCGAAATGTCCACGGAAGGGTGTCATTAGAAATGAGGGTGCAGCACACAGTAATTGCCCCAGAATTGCCAGAGAGAATGAAGCTGCCATGAAACCCTCCCCAAGACACACGAAGGGAAAACACTTAGGCAGTGATGTGAACGTTTTGCAGATCAAGGGCCCAAACTACAACCTCAAACCCACTTATTTATTGCAGAGCACCAGGGCTGCAATTAGACCTGAATACTGAGGTTTTAGTTTAGAAAAAACAAGTGTTACCGGAGCTCGGCTGCTGGAGTGACTTGGCTTGAAAGCCTGTAGAGAGAGCTCAGCAGCAACACTAACATACACGCATACATGTCCGAAGTATTCATGGTATACTCGCAGACCTCTGTCTCTAGATGTGTACATCTCTCTTTCACCGGAAATACACAAACTAAATTCCAGCAAAGGAATGGATGGCTGGGAGGTAGAGTGAATGTAGGAGAGAAATTTAAACTTTTGACATCCTTTTGTATATGTGTCTATTTGTTTGTTTGTTTGTTTGTTTGTTCCAACATGGAGGAATGAACCCAGGCTTTTGCGCTAAGATGCATCCCCAGAGCTTTTTATTTGTTTACTTTTTGCCACTGCTATTGTTGTTGAGATAGAGTCTTGCTAAATTCACATAGTTGCCCAAGCTGGATCAAATTTGTGATCCTCCTGCTTCAGGCCTCCTAAAAATTAATAAGAACATCTGGGTCCATCGTCTCTTAAAAAGAAGTATTTAAATTATAAAAAATGTATGCAAAAAGTACTTATTATACATACATAAAAGCTTCCTAGGTTCCTTCTATGTGGGTTCCAATCACAGAAAATATTAACAAATGAACGAAAGTCATCTACAGACTAACAAACAGAAGAATGTTGACTTCACTTTTAAAAGCAGATTTAGTATCACTTTAAGCAGAAAAAATAAGGCTACTGGCGCCCAAATCAATATCCAGGAGAATCAGTATTCTGTAAAGATGAAAGTCAGGAGTCAGGACTCTGCCTATTCCCAAAACATGTCAATATCTTTTTAAGATGTTTCATTTCAAACATTTGAGAGTTAGACTGAAAATTTTCAAAAGACATATTTACTCCTATTGTAAAAAAAAAAAAAAAAAAAGCAATTTTAAGAGTGAAGTGTCAGCTAAGAAAATACCCCTACAAGAAATGCTTACAGAAAGCTTTTGCTCATCTATCTGTGAGGTTCATAAAGTGACACTCTAAGGATTAAGAAATGTCCGCTAACCCTGTGATTAAACCGTAACCACAAAACAAGCTTTTATATTTCTGTGAACGCTGCAGTTCTCTGAGCACCTCCCATCATTACCACCTTCAAGATAACAAAGGGATTGTATAAGGGAGAGAGAGAGAGAGAGCCATAACACCAGGGCCATCAGGAAGCTCCCACACAATGCAGACACTGTAGCTTTGGGCCTAGGAAATTCCTGCAGAGAATAAAATCCAGCCTGAAGAAAGGTTCACCCCGTGTGTGTCCTAGCTTTATTATAAGGGGAGGAGAGGCCAGCCAGGTTGAGGAAATAGTTGAAAAAAACAAGAGAGATTGTTTTATGAAAGAAAACTGCCCCATATAGATTAGGTGCTGAATTTACACACGCTCCAGGCAGTAATTAGGAAACAAGTGGTTGCATTTACTTAGTGTTTCTCTTCTAAAGAAGTTCAAAAGCATTGTTTAACTTTTCTCATTAGTTTTACCATATCTGTCATATTTTTAAGAGAGTAGTTAATCTTCCTTTATTTTTACATATGCATTTGAAAAATAGGGTCTTAAAAGAAGAGATTAGATTCTCTAAGGAAGCTCATGGTGTGGATTTGAGTCTTGCTGTGGGTCCCAGTCACATACTGCCCCCCAAGAGAAATCTGATAAGCAGGGAAACTGTCATTTTCAAAGACTGAACAAAGGCTCTGTGCAGGTTCAAAAGCCACTTGGCAAAAGCAGGGGTGTGGCGGGCACTTTGTAAAAAACAAAGCATGATAAACCCATCATTCTATGCTTTATTCACTATGATGATGGGAAGATGACTCGCTCTTTTAAAATCATCTTGATCTGCTGTGCCTGCTGTTTACTATTTCTGGTAGGTTGTGAAGAGTTAGTCATTATGCTTGAAAATAATCCAGTCAATTACCGAAAGTTAAAACTAATTTTGATAGCACAGATGCACAAAAATGGCAACTCCGAGTGGAGTGACAGGCTTGCTGTCTCGAATCCAAGGTCATGAGTTCTGCATGGTCCGAAAATGACCTTGGCTTTCTGGAACCACTCAGGTTCTTACATTGTTGCATTATCCAAAGAAGGAATTCATTGTTCATTTTTCCCGGCCTGGTTGAAATCTGTAACTTTATTTGTAAAGGATAGGCAGAGGTCAGTCTCATCCTGTGATTAAAGTTACAGAAATCCTACAACTCAGGATTACTCCATCTAAGGCTGAAAGCCAGCTGGAACCCTAGAACAATCACCTGACAAGCAGACGGAATTCACAGTAACACCTGACACTCGATGTACATGCAGGGTAACTCAATGCTGTATCAGCAGTGTCAAGGCCATCACCACTACCACCATCCTTCTTATTTTTAGTCAGTGAAACCCATATCTTTAAATGTATGAAAACGAAGGCAGAGGATCAGATTTAAGAGAAAGAGGCTACGTGTGATCTCACAAGACATACGAAGAGAACCTCATGCTGCTTTACATGTATACTCATCCACGTTCAGCCCTGGGGTCATGAACTGGACCCTCTAGAGATCTGAGTCCAAACACACACTTCCTCGTGGTATTTTTGTTTCCTTGATCTTCCTCCAGTTAACAGCTTGTCCACATCCCTTCTTTGCTTCCAGTGTGTGCTCTGCTTCTTCTTTACCCTGGAGGTCACCCTGTCCACCCCTTGAATGTCACCACTCTCTTCTCACCCTGCCTCCCCAGCCCATCCCTGACCCATTTTAGACTCCTGTTTTTATACAGCCATTACCAATTTCTAACACACCATGTAATGCACTTATTTGACCTGACCATTTTCCATCTACTAAAACACAAGCTCAGTGAAGACAAGACATTTCGTTTTGTCAGCATTTATATCTCAGGTCCCAAGAGTGTGCCTCACATTAAAAAAAAAACACAGAAACAAAAACATGCATTGGGTGCTGGGGATTTAGCTCCATGGCACCGTGCCTGCCTCACACGAGCAACATTCTGAGTTCGACCTTTGGTACCACAAAAACAAAAACAAAAAAAAAACAAAATCAAAACAAAGGTGTGCTGAATAGTGAGCCGACTCACACTCCTGTCTGGGATACAAACCAAATGGACATACTTCTTACCTTATTATAGCATTTTTCATAGTAAGTAAAAATAGGGATAACAGTTGGATAGATTGAAGTTTTAGTCTACAATACACATCATTTGCTCAGATCTTTGCTTGTGTCATTTGCTCAGGAAGCACGATGCTTTGGGGTGTGAAATATCCAAGAGCCTTTAAAATTACCTTTCCAACTTCTAATAGTGATTACCCCATGGAATATGTTTATTCTTTTGGAATAATCAAACTGATCTTTTATATAAGAAAATATAACAAATGTAAGCAAAAGAAAGGAAGAGAGATAAATATGACACTGATTTTTCTATTCTCATAAGTCTTTCGTATACAGGTACTAAGATGAAGTAATATCCTTCATAGCTCTAAACGTTCTGCTCTGAAACGCTGGCTCAGTGAATCCTCAGAATAGCAGCATAGGCATGTTCCACTGGTCAACATCGTGCCACACAGGAGACGACTGAAGAACTGAGGCACAGTTTCATAGGCCAAATGAGGACAAAGCTGATATTGGAATGAGGTCTACTGGCAGCCATGTTGTTAATTATCTCCATCTGTCTTTCTTCACTCTGTAGGTAATGCTGGGTCCCACTAAATGATGCCTCACATGCATTTGTACTTTCCACTTCTCGCAGAGGGTGGCCAGTCTCAGCAATGATGATACATTGCAAGGCCCCAGGCCAGCTGGCAAAATGCTTTTACCTTAAAAACTGCTGTTGAGTTGGGCATAGTAGAACACATCTTAGACCCTAATACTTTAGGAGGCAGGAGGACCTCAAGTTGGAGTCCAGCCTGGGCCATTTAATGATTGAGTAAAACTCAACCTCAAAATAAAAAATAAAAAGAACACTGTAGCTCAGGGCAAAATTCTTGGGCTTGTACAAAGAAATAAGTGAACAAAACCTGCAAGACCTGCTAGGGGCGATTCCACTGCACTGTTATGAACAATCATCCTGTATTTGCCATTTAGAAATATGAAAAGTCGAAGGGAAAAAAATTAGAGAAAAAGTTTTTATTCACAAAAATGTTACCAGCTTTTAGAGAAAACACAAAATCCTTAAAGAAATATTTTCCTTTATTTCTCCACGGTCTATATTCTCCACATTTTCAGACATCTTGGCTGGGTTTTAAGGCCCTTTATAAGCTGGAGTTTTTTCTTTAATTTTGAAAAAGCAAAGGGTGGGCCGGGGATTTAGCTCAGTGGTTCTGGCACCTGTTTTGAAGGCACAAGGGCCTGGGTTCAATCCCCAGTTAACCACATATAATATTGGGCGTGGAGACTCATGCCCAGCAGCAACCAGTACCACATACCACAGTGCCTGGAGTGGTGGCTCACGCCTGTAATCCCAGCACTCGGAAGGCAGAGGCAGGATTGCTGTGAAGTGAGTTTGAAGCTGAGCTTGGGGCCAGCCTGAACTACAAAGTGAGACCCCGTCTCAAAAAAAAAAGAAGAAGAAGAAAAAGAAAAAGTAAAGGGCAACCTTTGCTGTTGTTGAATAGTCCCAATGCCAGGAATGTCATGATCACTGTCCCGCATCTCTGTCTGTCATTCTTGGTCCTGTCACCTGCCCCTACCCTTGCTGAAGTCCCTCCTGACATCCCCACTCCTCTGCTACATACTCTTCTACCCAGGTCCCCTGGCACACTGGGACTCCTGCCCCCACCCTGTGCCCAGGATGCTGGGTCGTCCCACAGACAGCTCTGTTCATCGGTGACCCTGCTGCCTTCCATCAGCTTGGCAGCTCCGTGTGTCCCACATTGGCTGTTCCTCTGTCCCAGCACTATGTCTTCACACCTGTCGGTACTGACCCTGTAAGGCAAAATGCCGCAATGGCACAAGCTGTTCTAGAGTCCTCTCCACTGCCTCTGCTCCCCCACTGTAAGCCGCATTCCAACCCTACATGTGGAAAGTCACCAGCCTTCTCTTTACCAGTTCCAGTGGTAGCTGTCTCTTCCCTCTTTCTCTCTACTGCTGCCCCCTTGGCAGAGTGGACCCACCCCACCCCCGGAGAAAGCTCTCTCCTGCTATTAGCCATGGTGTTTCCTTTCAGATTCAGACAGGTAACAGATGTCAAAGCCAGTGAGCGAGAGAAGACAGTTACTCTCAACCTATCGTCCTCGTGTCTACTGGAACCGCAAGCCACTGTCCTGTGCTCGCAGGAGGGTCTAGTCCCGTACTGTAGTCTCACTGCCTTTCAGTGAAAGCTTGCTGAAATGTCCCGGCAGGGTCTGCACCGGCCAGCAGAACACAGGGCAGCCAGCACAGGACTTGATGTACCATCTGAGCAAGATCTTCATCAGTGACTTCTTCCTCTTCTTGACCCCCATGTTACCTAGGGAAATCCTAATGTTCTTGGAACTCAGGACTCTTGCACTCACTTAAAAAAGGAATATCTTGAGTTTTTGTGTCTTACAACTATTT